>JADRCC010305138.1:0-10339 GCA_019843855.1 Hylomyscus alleni | reverse complement strand
TGTGTGTGTGTGTGTGTGTGTGTGTGTGTGTGTGTGTGTGTGTGTGTATTGTTCCAGTTTCCCTTTGCATTGTATTGCTTTGACAACTGTAATTTCAATCAGATCTGAATGAGGTCCAGAATAAAATATATTTTGATATTAAAAAAAAAGAATCATTAGCTTCAGAGAGTAGTGTCCCCAGTGATATAACTACCTCTGTCTGGCCCCACCTTTTAAAGAGCCCACTGACTATTACATGGCCAACTGGGGATCCAGCTGCCAACAGATGAACCTTTGTGGGAAAGCCCACACCCATGCTGCAGTACCTTCTCTGGATTAGTTCCACATTTTCTCCTGTACACCTCTAAAGATGCTGCACATAATGTTCTAACACAGTGATTCTAACCCTGTGGGCCTCAAACTCTTTGGCACCTCCAACTTTAAAAATATTTATATTAGGATTCATCACAGTAGCCTAATTACAGTCATAAAGAGGCAATGAAAATAATTTTATGGTTGGGGGTCATCACAACAGGAGGAATTTCACTAAAAGGTCACAGCATTAGGAAAGTTGAGGATCACTGCTCTAGAAAGTTCTTTTAACTGCAGGACTTCTGACACCACCCTAATTTATACACAACCCAACCCAGTCTGAATGGCAAACTTTCTGGTGCTGAACAGAACTTTCAAGTAGCTTCCTGAAAGCTACTTTGGCTGGCTGTTTTCAAGGTAAACACTCTCATTTCTACTTCCCTGTTATTATTATGGAGCCTGGTATTCAGATCTCTCATATATTAGATGGTCCCCTGTGAGCACTGCAGAGTTAGCCAATTTGTGTACTTAGAGTTAACTTTGCAAGTAAGCCTTGTCTTTATGAGTTGGCCTGTGCTGGAACTTCTAAAGTCACAACACTTGGTTTTTGAAGTACAGATCTTTATGTGTTTTGATGAAAAAGCTCACATCATTTGATCAGAGACCAAAATATAGTTCACACAGCCATTATTCTAACTAAAAATAGTTGTGAAGACAGCTGAAGCCCCTTGCCTGCACATATCCTAGCATTGGTGTCAGGACAAATTTGCCTGATTCCTCTCAAAGTAATTCAGCCCCCTTTTAAAAAGTCTGGAGCTCTCTGACTTGTAGCTTGCAGCGAAACACAGTATCACTGTTAAGGATGCTTTGATTCACTATATCAGGTGGCTTCCTATCTCCCTTCTATACAACATGGCTCTGATCCTTAAACTGGAGACGTGTTTTGTTCATCAAAGAACCTTTGTAGATCAGACTTCTCAAAACTACACTTTGGTTTCTCTCCTGATAGATCCTTAGTGTAAACTGACTCAAGAAGAGCAACTGGATTTCTGCATTTCTTTCCTGCCCTTTCTTATTTGCTGTATTCATTTCTATGATATGTGTATGGTGTTTGCCTACATGTGTGTCTATTACCATGTGCATGCCTGGTTCCCTGGGAGGCTGGAAGAGGGCACTGGATCCCCTGAACTGGAGTTATAGGTGATTTGAGCCATTGTGTGGGTACTGGGAATGAAACCTGGGTCCTCTAGAAGGGCCATCGTGTCATCTCTACAGACCTGTCCTATTTAAAATAACTATACTCTGATAAAACACCATGACCAAAAATAACTTGAGGCAAAAGCATTTATTTCACTCATGGTTTCATGTTTTCCTATAGAACCCAAAAATACCAATCTAGGAGTAGCCCCACCCACCATGGGCTAGGCCCTCTTACATCAATCACTAATTAAGAAAATTCCCTGCAGACGTCCTTATAATCTTATGGAAACATTTTCTCAACCGAGGTTCTTTCCTTTCTGATGACTCAAGCTTGAAACATAAAACTAGCCAGGACAGGACTACTACTATGTCTTCTAAAACTAGACAAAGGAGCTCTTTTGCATTGCAATCCACCTAACCAGATGTCTGTTGTTACTATCAATAAATCCACAATAAGATATAATTTTCTTTTTTAATTTAATTAATTTTTATTTATTTATTTGTTTATTTATTTATTTTTACTTATTCATGTTACATCCCACTCACTGCCACCATACCTCTCCCCTCCGCTTTCTCTGTCTCACACACACACACACACACACACACATACACACACACACACACACACACACACGTACACACACACACACAATCCTTCCCCCATTCCCCTCATGAATAGGATTTTCCATGGCCCTGAAAAAACTCTCAAAAGTCAGGGCACACCTGATACTCAATCTTCTAGCCCTCTATTCTTTTTTCCTCAAACAGCAGACTTGGTTTTGTGTTTGGTGGATCTTGCCCAAGGAATTTATAAGACTAACATGGTCATGCTTAGCCCTGGCAATGACCCCTGTTTCTGATATTGATTTCCTAATCTGAATTTTAGAAAGCCTTCCTGGGATAAATTACTTCTATAATATTTCATCCTACATGAAATCTTACGTATCTAGATTTTGACAAGCAAATAATTTACCCTTTGTCCTCTAATGCAAACTAACAATAGAAGCTTCTATAATGCTTAGAGAATAAATTGTTGATAAAGAGATGAAGAGTTCCTGGGAGCACCAATCAAGGACTATACATGGTGGGATTGATTGTTCTGGCAGCATGTGTATAGTAGAGGATTGCAAAGTTGATCATCAATGGGAGGAGAGGCCCTTGGCCCTGTGAAGGTTCTGTGCCCCAATGTAGGGGAATGACAGGGCTGATAAGTGGGAGATGGTGGGGTGGCAGGCATGGGGAGGCAACAGGGGTTTGTTCTTGTTGTTTTTGTTTGTTCATTAAAAAGAAAAAAATAAATTAATTAATAAAAAATAAAGAGATGAAGATTTGTCTCATCAACTAATTAATTAAATTGTACTAGTCATTATACAGTGTGCTAATATTTGTCCTGGAGTAAGATTTGACAAACAGTAAGGCAGAATTCTTATGAAAGTGTTATAAACAGTGCATTCTACTCTAAATGTTTTAATATTGGAAGCAACCATATATACAAACCAGCAAGTTAAGGATGGGGAACTACTAGTGTATTCTTCAGAAAACAAGCCTTGTCTATGGGTGGACCAACTTCACAAGAAGCATGCTTTATGAGCATTCTATAGGTTAGGGAATAAGAACCATTGAAATGGCTGTTGGGTAACTGAGGCCACTGGACAGTGATACACTATATCCAACATTACCAAAGGAGGCCTGCCTAGAGAAATCCAGCCATGTCCTCATCTACTCTTCTCAACACAAAAAGATTCTTACAGTGCTTTAAAGATGGAGGCTCTCCACTTTCCACTTAGCACCATCTATATAATCTATATGGAATATCAAACGTTTATGAATCCCTGGAGCTGGTAAGCCCATGGTAAAAGTCCACCTCAGGGAAGTGTCAAGAGAAAATTCCAAAGAGATGCTGATGCTTAATTTTCATGAAATGTGTAGAGAGAGAGAGAGCAGTCATCTTGGTATCTCCACCATATAGGGAACCAGATGGGAATACAGAAGCTCCTCATCCCTGTGTCTTCTCTCCAGGACAGTGAAGAGATGCTGAAGAAGACACAAAACCTGAACATGTATTGTCACTTTGCAAATGGCATTGGTGAGCCCAAGTACATGCCTGTGCAATCATGGGCCCTTCTGAGCCAGACTCTGGTAGAAGCCCTGGAGAGCCACAATGAAGTGAATGCTGTGATGGACCTGGTTCTCTTTGAAGACGCCATACGTCACATGTGAGTGTGCATCTCTTCCTTGTCTCCCCCTCAGTGGCTACTCCTTCCCAGGGTCAGGGTCTCATTTGGTTATTCCAAGTCACTTTTTTTTCCTAAAGTTTATAAATTAGTTCTTTGAGAATTTCATACAATGTATTTTGGCCAGATTCTCCCTCCACCCCAATACAGTTCCATAAAGCCTGAAGTCAGCTACTGTCAGCCCTCAGTAAGGGCCCTGCTATAGCTGCAGTTTCACTGATAGACATGGGGGGGCAGTAGAACACAGGGGTCAGCTCCAGCAGTCACCAGGACCCTCATCTATACACACATACACACACAAACACATACACACACACTCACACACATGCATGTCAAAACTTAAATATTATTATGCATGCTCTCACTATTTAGTGTATCATTGGCAATAGTCACAAGCTCTCCCAGTTAACTCATACTCACACAATGTGGCTCAGATCCAACCTTTTACATTGTCTAGTCTGAGTTCTACTTAGTAATCATGCATGGTGCCTTACAGTATCTTTCCACCCTAACCAAGTTTCCCAGGGACTTCACTGATAAATTCTCACTGACACATGGCTGGCCCTGAGTCAAAGGAAGCTGTTTCTCTTTCCCACCCATCCCAAGAACCCCAGAGCTCAGAAGATGGACAAGGCTTTTATCCTTACCCTCACAAGAATGTTACAATTTAAGCTATTTCTCCCTTTTAAATAGTATGTTTGTTTTTATGTGTTATGTGTATAAGGGTGTTGCCTGAATGTTTGTATGTGTACTATGTACATGCCCAGTGCCTGTAGAGGCCAGATGACACCGGATCCCTTGGAACTGGGGTTACAGATGGTTGTGAGCCATGACTGGGTGCTGGGAATCAAATCCAAGTTCTCTGCAAGAATAGTAAGTGCTCTTAACCACTAAACCATCTCTCTAGCCCACCCCCCAACCTTATTTCTCTTTCTAACCTTCAGAAGACCCAGTCATTCTGAAGCGCAGGACTCCACTTTCATATCCCTGGCCTTTCCTTGCCACTGTCTACTGAAGCCCAGTCATCTCCCATCATTTAGCACCTGGACAGTCTTCTCCTCACCTCTGCATTCACTCATTCCCAACATGCAGCTCTAAACATTCTGTTCCCTAGCCAATATGGCTCCTGTGACCTTAGCTACATGCCCCACCCCTCAAACACTTATTCTTCCCCAGCATGTCTGCTCTCGGTGATGAGCTCTCTTCTGGAGTCTACATTACAGGCATTTCTGTGACTCTCACATTTGTTGTTCCCTTCTACTACCCTCCAAGCTCCAGCTGTTCTTCAACTCCACCAAGACTTCCATTTATAGGTCAGGCGTTTTAATCATCCTCTTGTACCCATTTCCCTGCCATGTCTTCTTGGTTAACAAATGGTTATCCCAATCCAGGATTCTCTAACTCTCCTGTCAGAGTGTCTATGAGACCAAATACAACTCTAGTTAAACTACTTTGTCACCTAGTCCATCCCTCTCCCAATTGTGGAAGAAAACCCCTCAAACATGATGGTTAATCTTGCTTCATCTTTGTGGACTGACATATCAGATAGACCCTAATTATGGCCAGAAATCTTCCCTGTCTACTATGAGAACTTCATCCCTGTTAGCTTCCTAAGCTAACTACATGGATCTGATTGTCCTTTCTCCTCAATGTCTGATAGCCCTTCCCTGACTTCAGTTACAGGTAGAGAATGTATCTCTTATTTTACTGAAGGACATGACTAGAAGAGAATGCCCATGCTCACCATAATGCGCATGTCACCAACCTGGAAACCCCCCTGCCACACTGCCTCAAGCATTCCATGCACAAAGGCCCAGCAGCCTTCCTGTTTCAGCTCAAGAATCACCTTATTCATTTTGAAGGCCAGTCACTCTACCTGTTATGGGGGTCCCATCCCTTTGACCTTCTTGGTAACTTTATTTCTTCCTGTAGTTATTTCTCTCCTTCCTCCTTTCCCTTTACCCCATCACTGATTTCTGGGTCACATGTATCAGCATAGGCCAACATTTTCACTTGTCAGAAATATAATAAGGTGTTCCTTAGCATGCTCTCCCTTTTCTTCTACTGACCTCAATTTCTCTGCACCTCTTCACAACAAAGCCCATCAAAAAGGTAGTTTATACCCGTCACCCTTTCTTGTCTCTAATTCTCTCTTCCACAGGCTTCTCTTGCCACAGGAACAAAGCAGCTCTCACTATACCCATTCCAGAACTGCCACTCATTCAGGTCAGATGCTCTGAGCAGGTCCACGCCTTGTGCTCCTTGACCAGGTGCTGCATTTCTCATGATTGTCCACTTTGTTTAACATATTCCTCCATCTAACAAACATTTGTGCACTGCATAATATCTGCACAGCTACCCTACTCAGCTTCCTGAAAGCATTCTGACCTCACTCTGTACCTTCTTCTCTCTCTGGAAATGGATTACCCCTCTGATGGATGACTCCCTTCACCAGCAGATCCTCTTCTGTTCTTGCTGCAGTCTTTATACTAGATCTTTCACTTCACTTTGGCATAATTTTCATCCAACTTTTTGCTTTTTCATTTTTTTTCTCTTCATGTATGTTTTTAGCATGTTTTTTCTCCTCTTAGAATCACAATAGTTATTAATCAAACAGACCTTGGATATACTGCTTTTGTGTTCCAAATGCCCTATTAGTCCTACAGAAAGAGAAAGAAAGAGAAAGAGGGAGAGAATTTTCAAAGACTCTACTTCCTCCAGATGTGCTATGAGGCATCTTCAGCTTTTGTTTTTAATCTCTCAGAAATTCAGTGATGGGCTTAACCCAGACCGTCTTGGTTTTCTGGCCCAGGAATCCTCTAGAATATTGATCTTCTTTTTAAATTTTGTAATTTAAATTCAGAGTCCCTTGCCCTTGTCAGAGGTTGTTAATGAAGCCCCAGCTGGAGTCTAATGCTGATGCCTGCAAACTTACCCATACTAACTCAGAAACTTCATCACTAAGGATGCATTTTCCATCTCAATATTGAGTAACACAGCCCATTCTATGCTGAATTCAGGCCTTTAGGAATAGAACTGTGAACCAGGCAACACAGTGACCCCATTGTACTCCAATTCTTCCTCCAAGCTTGCATCTCTCCTCCAGGAATCCAGTCTGGCCTCCATTTTTCCTGAATAAGAAGATAGAGCCTGGATACTTGATACCAGTGTCTCCTTCCATCAGACACCAATTCAAACACAGAAAAAAAACCAAACAAACAATTTTCCACACAGAGCATAATGAAGAATTACAAAAAGTGCCTTAAATGTGAGACTGAGCACATTTGGATAGATTTTGTTTTAATGTAATAGAACTGTATTCTATAGCTTCAATGTGCTTTCTCTATAATGTACACAAAATGAACATACACACTCTTTAGGCTTGTGGAAATGATAGTTTAATACAAGGGTGAGAGAAGGGTAAATCTAGATGATAATGACAGAGCATAAGTTTCTCAATTAAATAAGTGGAGTAAAAAGGAGAACTAATAAAAGCAGTAAGTGTGGGCCAATAAATAACTCCTAGACATTTTGGCAGACAAGTCTTAGCCACACAGAATTCAGTGACAAATGGTTTTAAGTTCTAAACATTTCTCTATGTCTAAGACAGAAAACAAAAGGGTGGAAGTAAAAAAATTGAAGGGAGCTTAGAATGCCCATAAAAGGACCTTACAAACTTAGAAATGAGCCTTGGGGAAAAAAGAGAAAATGCACAAATGAAAAACACCGTGATTCATAGGCATGAAAAGTATTCAACTCCCTAGAAAATCAAATTAAAACTATAATATTTAGCCTTTAAAGTTGTCAAATATATGTGTATATATGTAATAACTACATACATACATGAACAAGATTCATGCCAAGTACATGCTGCTTATGGGTTATTGGTGCACAAGCACCTATGCAAGGGTTTCCATCCCAACAGCAAATATGCTGAGATGAGGCAATGATCACCCAGTTTCTTATGCTGATTATGACTGAGTCGGACATCTTCTAAAACTACTCCCAAGCACTAGTTCCGTGCTGAGTTTAGTCAGACCTTAATTATTCACCACTGTTTACTTTGAATATAGAGTATCTGTAGAGCATCGTTAACCTAGGGCAGGAAGGCAGAAGTACAGGATCCAATCTCAAGTGGACCCTCTGATTCCTAACCAGAAGTGTCATACCCAAATTCTAATTCTCACACTGGAGTGAGAATATTGGAACTTTGGTTTCTTCAAAAACACAGACATAGTATAAGAATGTGTTATTATTTTAATCCCAAAAGTGGCATGTGGGGTTGCTTAGCTATGATTCGCCTTGTGCTCTAGGGGTGGTGTGATTTTGCCAGTTGCAGATAGCTTCTGTGATTTTGTGATGTTTGGAATTCTGGGAAATTTTCAGAGGGTATATACATGCTAGAACCCTGATAGGTGGGGTTGGTGGTTGGTGGTTGTTTAGGGAGGTTGGATGCAATTTATTAGTAGCCTTGGTCAAAGAAGACAAAAAATGAAAGAAATTAGGTTCAGGGATTTTCATAGCTCCTCTCTCCTCTCTCCTTGTTTCTCTTCTACCTAGTGTTTGGGGTGAAAACAGGGGGATAGAGGGTGGGAAAAAAGAAGACTCCACAAAATTAGCAAAGACCAGCTAGCTATATTACACTTTTTGCCCAAGATCACCAACATTAGAATTCCCTGGCTTACACTATAACTCTGTGAGTAGAGCCCAGTGTGTTCTCACCCTCCAGCATTACTGATCAGTTTTACTTGGAAAGAGCACAGATGGGCACCACCATTCTGAGCAGTTTCTCCCCCACCCCCCATTAAATTTCCTGAGCCATTTATAAATTGCTTTGCTGTTTGGCTCAGCAACTTTATATCTAGGAAAATCACCCCAAGGAAATGGTTAGAGATATAAACAAAATGTTATAATACATTATATGAAACTGGAGATATTGGAGACAGCTTAAGTACCCAGTAGTAGGATATTTCAGACAAGCAAGTTATTGTATTTTTATTATCAATACAATATTGAAATTCTATATGGTGGTATTGCACCATCAAAGGCATGGTCTAGCAGATTGCTTAATGGCTTAGAGAAGTCATCACAATCTACTGCTAAGTGAAAAACTGGTCTCAGGACACTGTACCCAATGTTTAGGAGTTGGCTTGGTGGTAGAACGCCGTGTATCATTGTGAAGACTTGAGTTTAATCATCAGAACTTGGAACAAATAAACAAAACATTATGCTCAGTGTATAAGCTGCCCTTGGATTTTAAAAGCTACAGGATAGAAATGCATTGACATTTCAGATGTAATATCCGAATATATATTCACAGACATCTAGACACACTAGTCTGCAAGCCCATAAAATTAATGTCAGTAGGATTTATTGCTAGACAATAGAATTGTGGGTTTTTTTTCCCTGTATTTTATATATTTTGTATAATGAGAGGCCATTAGGTGCCTTATATAAGATCTACTGCTGGTGAAGATTAATGGAAGGTTAGAATGAGAGTCTGAAGGAGGCTGCAGGTATATCATTTGAAGGCTTCTTCGGTTGGTAGTGGCTTCCTTCATAGGTGATAATCTAAGCTCAGAGGAGACCTGAAGTACTTTCCCACCGCTGGGGTAGACAAGCAGATGTGGGGAGTGCCAAGATGTCTGAGGGGAAGAATCTAGAAATAAAGGAAGTGACCTTCACAAATATCCGTTGCTTGAACATGAGTATCCAGGAAGGACTGAGGCTGCAGCCTGAACTCCCTGCTTTCTTCCTATGCTTTAACTTTGTTCTCATTCTTCATGAGACAGATACTTCTAGCCTTGTCTTCAAGGCTTTAGCCTTCTCTCATTATTTTCCTAGTAGCGGGTTTTTTTACTTTTCTTCTTTTTCATGGTTCCTTTTTTACCCAAAGTCACAAATAGGTGAGAAGGAGGACACTGGGGAAAAGGCAGATCCAGTGTGGAAGAAGAAGATAATCACTTGAGTCCCTCTCCAGCCCCACCACTCACCACCCTACCAGGCCTGCCAGCCTTCCCTGGCCATTTCCCCGACTCTTGTCAGTTCAATGGGGTTTCTGGCTTTATGTAAAGCCATGAAAAATTCAGTGCACTTGAGCAAGAAGATGATACCATGTTTGAGGGCAAACTACGGAAGTTCCCCCCAAGTTCAGTTGTGCTTCTGGGAGGGCTCCCATTTCCTCTCCAATCATTACACCCTTTGTGCTTCTCACTGTGGACAGTGAACTTTGTGATGTGTCTCTGCTTACTCCTCTCCAGCTGCCACATCAACCGAATCCTGGAGTCCCCTCGAGGAAATGCCCTGCTAGTTGGTGTAGGTGGGAGTGGTAAGCAGAGTCTGACAAGACTGGCTGCTTTTATCAGTTCCATGGATGTGTTCCAGATCACCCTTCGCAAAGGCTACCAAATCCCTGACTTCAAAGTAAGTTTGGTCAGTGTAGGAGGAGATCCTGTGTCTTCTTTAGGGTTTTTATTGCTGGGAAAAGATACAATGGCCAGAGCAACTCTTATGAAGGAAGTTGTTTAATTGGGACTAGCTAATAGTTCAAAGCTTTAGTCCATTATCATCACCAGTGACACAAAGGCAGCCATGGTGCTGGAGGATAGCTGAGA
>JADRCC010305120.1:0-10094 GCA_019843855.1 Hylomyscus alleni | reverse complement strand
CTGCTCCATAGTTTGTTTCTGCAACTCCTTCAATGGGTATTTTGTTCTCCCTTCTAAGAAGGAATGAAGTATCCACACTTTCATCTTCCTTCTTCTTGAGTTTCTTGTGGTTTGTGGATTGTACTTTGGGTATTCTGAGCTCCCGGGCTAATATCCACTTATCAGAGAGTGCATACCATATGTGTTCTTTTGTGATTGGGTTACCTCACTCAGGATGCACTGACCTCTCTCCCATGGCCATGATAGGTGGAGGCTTTATTGGGATTGCTAATTTTACTTCCAAGTATGTGAGTTGTGTAGCCAGTGCTCTAAAGAGTGGGCTTTCCCTCTTCAGTAGCAGTGGAGGGGGTAGTACCATTGCTAAGCTAAAGAGTTGTAATCAAGGAGGGAATCTTACAATGAGTCATGCATCTGGCGTGGTTTATGCTCCCACACCTGTGTGTGTTTGGCCCCCATTTGTTTTTATTGTAAGTAATAGTAGTCGAGTGGATCAAACATTTTTGAATTGTAGTGATCAAGATTGCTTTTACACACAATGTTGGGATGTTGCCCAGTTTGCTATAGCCATTGTGGCCCGCATGCTGCGTTGGATTCCTGTTCCTGTTGATGCTCTCAATACTATGACCATTTTTAGACCTAAAAGAGATTTTGGTATTACTGCAGTCATTATAGCTGCCATATCCATTGCTGCAGTTGGAGCTACTGCTTATGTCATTGCTTTGAGTCAAACTGTTCAAACGGCACAGACACTTAATGATCTGTCTGGTGATGTTGCACTTGCCTTGGATACCCAGGCTGCCGTGAATGCTCAGCTTAAGGGTGGATTAATGGTGGTCAATCAATGGATTGATCTGATACAAGAACAAATAGATACACTCTGGCTATTAGCGCAGCTTGACTGTGAATGGAAATATTCTGGATTGTACATTACCTCCATTCAGTATGAAAGGTATACTCAAGCAGCTAATCTATCTTGTCAGCTTTCCCAGTATCTTTTAGGTAATTGGTCCTTGGGATTTGATGGTTTGATGCAAGAGCTACGCATGTCCCTCATCATTGTGAACTCCACCAGAGTGGATGCAGATATAGCCGCAGGATTGACTTCCTGGATTATCACCGCTATGGATCACCTGAAGGAGTGGGCAGGCATGGGGTCTCTGGCTATGCTCATGGTGCTTGCCTCCCTGGTGGGCCTTTGGTGCATTTGTAAGTTGAGGGTTACACAGCAGCGACAGGCAGTCATGATGATACAAGCCTTTACGGCCATCGAAGCAGGACAGTCTCCCCAGGTTTGGCTTGTGGCCATTAAGCCCTGACCTCATTGCACTAAAAGTGTGTGACCCCCTGTGTCTACTCCTCCATCCAAGGGCCTACAACCGATTAGGGCCAGGACGGCAAGTCACCTAAGACAGAGGCTGCGCCAACAGGGGATACCAGCTTACCCTGGGCCTTAGTGGGCTTTGCTGCGCATGTACTCAGTGACGAGCTTGACTGTCATGCCTAGGATTCTCTCTTGGGCCGAGAGGTGTGAGTTGAGTGCTGGCAGATACTTCCTAAAAACAAAAGGGGGAATGTGAAGAGCTGCAGCGTGTCGCACCCTAAAGATGGCGCCGGCTTCCGGCTTCCGCCTTCCGCTAGCCCAACAGTGAGTGCTCTCCGAGAATAACAAGTCCTTATTTGGCTATGGCATTCTTCATTGGCTTGCTTCCGCGTGCGTGGACCTATCTGAGAGCACCACATGTCCCACTGGGGTTGTTCGTCCTAGAGTATTTAGCCTTGGGGCGAGCTCTTCTTGGGGTCAGAAGATTGTTCAAGGTTCTGGAATAAACTGCTTGAAGAAGAGTCTGAGTGTTGCATAGTCCTTGCTGGTCAAGGGTGGGCGTGACACTGGGTATGTGCCCAGGAGTGATATAGCTGGGTCCTCTGGTAGTACTATGTCCAATTTCCTGAGGAACCATCAAACTGATTTCCAGAGTGATTGTACCAGCTTGCAACCTCAACAGCAATGAAGAAGTGTTCCTCTTTCTACACAACCTCTCCAGCATCTACTGTCCCCTGAGTTTTTGATCTTAGCCATTCTAACTTGTATGAGGGGAATCTCAGGGTTGTTTTGATTTGCATTTTCCTGATGACGAAGGATGTTGAACATTTCTTTAGGTACTTCTCAGCCTTTCAGTATTCCTCAGTTGAGAATTCTTCCTTTAGCTCTATACAACCATTTTTTTATTTAAGTTTTATTTCATTGTGATGAGAAAGTTACATGATTTCAATTAATCTGAATTTGTTGACATTTAAAAACATATTTAAGTAAATAAAATTAAATCACATTCTTGTTTCCCTTTTGTACCCCAATTCCTCCCAGAGACCCCTTCAATATCTACAATACCCTTTTTACATATTCTTTAAAATTTATAAAATATTGTAACACTAAAAATGAGTGTTATAAAAGTTATTTGATATAAAACAACAATCAATTGAACCTACTTATGTAGATGCTTGTCTACATACTGAATACTGAAAATACATATATTTTTCTCAATATAAATTTTAAATAACTCCAAATGCATTAACTATATATTTCAAAATAATATATCACTACTAGTATTTTCTTAAATGAACATAAATATACAAAGTCTTCTTGTTTACTTGTTTGTTTGTTTTGTATTTAGTAGAGCTTAAAATCTTGGCTCTTACTGTGGTACAAGCCCAAAATAAGAACAATTTTTAGACATTGGATTTCATTGCAATAAGGCTGTACTTCAATGACCCTTACATCACCAAATAATTTTACCTCCATTGTAGTTAAACTGAGAGTTGACAGTTCTGCTGCACCAAGGAATGAGTTGTAGGCACGATTTTTGTATACAGACTTCTTGCTATGGTCAAAGCTATTTGACTTGAGTGAGTGACTTTATTCTCAGTCCACAGAGAACAGGTTACATTCATTTAAGAAATGTTGTGTGTATTCAGATGGTCTATCCATAAAGTCATTCACCAACTGTTTCAAGGAACAATGTGTACCCCATTTTTTAATAGAGTTATTTGATTCTCTGGAATCTAACTTTTTGAGTTCTATGTATATATTGGACATTAGTCCTCCATCGGATATAGGATTGAGAAACATCTTTTCCCAATCTGTAGGTTGTCATTTTGTCCTATTGACAGTATCCTTTGCCTTATAGAAGCTTTGTAATTTTATGAGGTTGCATTTGTTGATTTTTGACCTTAGAGTATAAGATATTGGTGTGTTGTTTATGAAATTTTCCCCTGTGCCCATGTGCTCAAGACTCTTCTCACTTTCTTTTCTATTAGTTTTAGTGTATCTGGTTTAATTTGGAAGTCTTAGATCCACTTGGACTTGAGCTGTGTAGAAGGAGATAGGAATGAAGTGCTTTGCATTCTTCTATATGTTAACTGCTAGTTGAGCCAGCACTATTTATTGAAAATGCTGTCTTTTTTCCACTGGACGATTTTAGCTCCTTTGACAAAGATCAAGTGACCATAAGTGTGTGAGTTCATTTCTGATTCTTCATTTCTGTTCCATTGATCCACCTGCCTGTCACTGTACCAATACCATGCTGTTTTTATCACAAATAGCTTAAGGTCAGGGATGGAGATTCCACCCGAGGTTCTTTTATTGTTGAGAATAGTTTTTGCTATCTTAGGTTTTTAATTATTCCAGATGAATTTGCAAATTGCTCTTTCCAAGTCTGTGAAGAATTGAGTTGGAATTTGATAGGGATTGCATTGAATCTGTAGATTACTTTCGGTAACATGGTCATTTTTACTTTATTAATCCTACCAATCCATGAGTATGGGAGATCTTTCCATCTTCTTTGATCTTCTTCTATTTCCTTCTTCAGAGACTTGAAGTTCTTGTCATACAGATCTTTTACTTGCTTAGTTAGAGTCATACCAACGTATTTTATATTATTTGTGACTATTGTGAAGGGTTTTGTTTCCCTAATTTCTTTCTTAGCCTGTTTTTCCATTATGTAGAGGAAGACTACTGATTTGCTTGAGTTAACTTTATATCCAACTACTTTCCTGAAATTGTTTATCAGGTTTAGGAGTTCTCTTGTGGAATTTTTGGGGTCATTTGAGTATACTATCATATCATCAGCAAATAGTGATAATTTGACTTTTTTCTTTCCAATTTGTATCCCTTTGATCTCCTTTTGTTGTCTAATTGGTCTGGCTAGGACTTCTCCTTTGTGATTTTGTTATTGTTTTTACTTCCTTTTTTAGTTCCTGGATAGTTTTCTTCAATTCCTTCACCTGTTTGGTTTTGTTTTTCCTGTAATTCTTTAAGGGAATTTTGTCTTTCCCCTTTAAAGGCTTCAAGCTGTTTACCTGTGTTCTTTATTTCTTTATTTGTTTTTTTTTTTTTTGTTTGTTTTGAGACAGGGTCTCTCTGTGTAGCCCTGGCTGTCCTGGAACTCACTCTGTAGACCAGGCTGGCCTGGAACTCAGAAATCTGCCTGCCTCTGCCTCCCAAGTGCTGGGATTTAAAGGCGTGCGCTACCACCACCTGGCTGTATTTCTTTAAAGGAGTTATTTATGTCCTCCTTTAAGTCCTCTATCATCATCATGAGATGTGATTTTAAATCAGAGTCTTCCTTTTCTGGTGTGTTGGGGGTATCCAGGGCTCACTTTGGTTGGAACAACTGGGATATGATGATGCCAAGTAGCCTTGGTTTCTGTTGCTTATGTTCTTTCCTTGCCTCTTGCTATCTGGTTATCTCTGGTGTTAGCTGTTCTTACTGTCTCTCACTGTGACTTGTCCCTCCTGCAAGCCTCTGTATCAGAACTCCCTGAGACCAAGTCCCTCCAGGAGGAACTTGGGTATGGACAGCTGTGACATATGGTCAGCTCCAGGGTCCAGATGGAAACTAGAAAGTTCCTGTCTTCTGCTGTTCCCTGGTTCCTGTGTCCTGATGGCTCAGGGATGTTCCTCTTGGACCAGGAATTTGAGCAGAATTGGTGGTTTTACCTGTGCTCACAGATGAGTCATCACTCCTGGGCAACCAGCTCTCTCCTGGCAATATTTCAGTAAGGAGGGCTGTGGTATAGGATAAGCTAGCAGCATAGATGGATCCTGTCCCAGGCTGCTCAATGGTTCCTGTACCCGAGGGATCAGGGCAGGTTCCTCTGAGCAGAAATGGTGGTCTTACTTGTGCTCACAGGTTTATGAGCACTCCTGGGAGATCCACTCTCTCCCATCAGTTTTGGGGTAAGGAGCTCTGTGTCACAGGATTAGCTCTGGGCAACTCCTGGCACAGACAGAAACTGGAAGCCTTTTCCAGTGGTTTTCCCAGAGTGTCCTGTCAGTTTCCAGTCATTCAAGACTTCTTCAACTTTTGAAATATATCCTTCCCACTCCAAGGCTCTGGTTAAATCTGTGATCTCTAACACTTTGGGCTCAGGCCCACTGTCCCCCGCCTTCTTGCAGAGCCCTGTTTTTTTTTCTTTTCAATTATATATTTGTATATACCAAAAACATGGAATTTGATTTGTTCTCCTAGGTATTTATTTATGTATCCATTTATCTATTTATTTATTATGGGGTGTGTGTGTGTGTGTGTGTGTGTGTGTGTGTGTATGTGTGTGTGTGTGTGAGCAAGAGAGAGAGAGAGAGAGAGAGAGAGAGAGAGAGAGAGAGAGAGAGAGAGAGAGTGTGTTCTTTTTAAAAATTTGAACCCAAGCCTACTCAAAAATCTGAAGACTATTGGTTCTAATACAATAATATTGGCCCAGTATCTTGAGATGCTAATCATTCTCACAAGTAGATGAAATTATGCTTGACAATGAAATCCAGGTAAATGTGGATAGAGAACCACTCTTTCTAAGCCTCAAAAGTATCTTAAAAAGTTTGATTTTAATGAAAATGGATGAGTAGATTCATATCTCTGAATACTTTGTCCCAAGTTGCTGGAAAGGTTAGAAGGTGTGACCTTATTGGAGGAGGTGTGACACTGGAGGTGACTTATGAGATTTCTTAAGACTTGGATTATTCCCAGTTAGTTCTCTGCCTTGTGGTTGTGGATCTAGATTATGAGCTCTCAACTACTGCCACAGTGCTATGCCCATCTCCCATGTTCCTTGCCATGACGGTTATAGACTCTAAACCTCTGAAACAAAAGTCTTCAATAATCTCTTCCTTGGTGACATTGTCATATCCCAGAAACAGAAAAATAAGAAACATCTCTATCACCTTCATTCTTCATAAAACTAGTCAAATCACCTCTAGAAATAGGTTCATCTTGGGAGGGAGGGACAATCAAAATCAAACTACAAGATGTCTGATAAGTTACTGATCCTGACAGAGTCAAGGGATGGGTGTGTGGGATCCAAGCAATGGGTGTAAATGAACTCTGGAGAGTATGGAGGAAGAGGTGGTATTCATAATAGTCTCACAGTAGGAGCTGAGGCCATTCTACAACTACCTCCATAGAAGGGTGCAAGAATGGAGCATCTGGGAACTTGCCCTATAAACCCAGTACTTGCCCTTGACATGCGAGTAGGGAAAGATAACAGAAAAAAATCAAATCAAAATACCTCTCCAGCAAAGTGCTCAGTCACTTTTCTTTGAGAGTAAATCCCAGAGAAATACTGGGAAAGATACTGGAGGATTCCTGACAACACATATGAATTCCCACTGGCCCTCACTATGTGCGCTCTAATCTCCCTCTCCCCTTCTTCACTCCTCTTCTCTACAGCCTTCATAAATGTACCTTAATATTATAAGCCCTTCCTGCCATGAACTTCAGTCTCTCTCTAGTCCTTAAAAATTGTAAACTATGGAGCAGTTTGTCAACACTGAAAAGAGGCAGAGACTCATTGCTAAGGCCTCTAGTTTAATAATCTTTTGTTAGTATTATACAATATTACAAAATATTGCAAATATTGAAAGTTCATTCTGTTTAGGACATAGAAGAGCTTCTAGCAATGGAGCAAACTGATCTGCACTGTCTGAATAGGAGAGAGACTCGAAGGTCTAGGGTCTGCCCATCAACATCTTCTTTAGTTGTGGGTAAGGCCTGAATTCACTTCATCCAACTATGCATTGACTTTTGTGCTGTGCCAACTGTGAATGTTGTTTACAGATCCACCAATTTTATATGTTTTAGACAAGGAAGGCCTCCCCACACCCTGTCCAGTTCCCCAGCCCCTAGATCACATATTGGACAATTTCTCTTTGTGTTTTGGACTGAAGGTCTTGAACAGGACCCTGACCTTGAGCAACTCTTCCTTCTGCACCAACATTTTGTCAGTTGTCTGGCCTAGAAACCCTCCTGCTTCTGTCATCAGGCAGCTCCACCCAGGCATGGTCAACACAGGAAGTAGATAGTAGAGGGAGCAGACCTGATATAAGGTGGTCCTGGGGAAGGCTAGAAAGAGTGTTTCAATGTGTATAGAGTCATGGAATTCCTACTATATTTGCATGGTAGAAAAAATGTCCTGAAGCTAATTTCACACATTTCTCCGATTCCAAATCTTGTGCAATGCTCTGTAAGAAGTAAGAAAAAGAAAAAGAAAACCAATAAACCTATCTGCAGCAGACACTAGAATGTATAATCTTTACCTTAGGTCATCTTTGACACTGAGACACTGCATCAGATTGTACCCCAAGGTTATCTCTCTCACTTTATATTCCAATTACAAAATCTGGATTGTTTTATCTGTGCATATGAGAAACCTTTCACATGTGTGAGTTTTCCAAACTCTCACTGTATATGGTTAGTTCTTTCAGCTTCAGAGTTCTGATTTCAGGAATCCAAGTTCACATTTATCAGCATCCTATGAAGGATATTACAAAGGATGCAGAGGAAGAGATGCACAGGCTAAGGAAGAGAAAGGGGAACAAGGCTTCTATTCCCTTGTTTGATATATCAGACTCTAGGAATGTCTAACTGTTCAGCTACAAACAAGATTAGGAGACTCCACTCTTCTTCATCAGTTAATAATCGAAGACAATGCTTAATAGTTCAATGAAGGCAATTCTCCAATAGAGGTTTCCTTTTTTTTAGATGGCTCATGTTATGTCAAGAATACAACCAAGGCTAATCAGTACCCAGCTGTAGAGTGTTCTTTCAGTGTGTTAGATGTAATACTTTTTGTTATGGTTTTTAAACCCCTTTCTTAGTGTCAACTACTTTGTACTTACAGTTAACTGTAGTGAATGTACACGTTCATCTAAAGGAAATATCATTATTTCATGCAATAATCTGATGGTTGTTTGTTTCATTGTTTAGATTGACAACAGTAGATAAGTAAATGGTCTTATGGCAGAAACACTCTAAGACTTGTCTAGTCTATAGCCCATATACCCATGTGGTCAAGAATAGCTATAAATGCAGCTCAACACAAAATTGATGATTTATTTAGAACATTAAGAAAAGTTCATGCCATTTTGTGACTTCATTATGAGATTCTTAACTGTTAACTTCATAGTTGACCAAATATGAGTGTCATTTCAAAAGGTGGCACACACCTGCATAGAAGAAGCCCCCAGCCTATTGGTGGTGAATTTCCACACAGAACCCAGAGTAAGTCCTACATAATGGTGTTTAGAGAGCCTTTTTCTACAAGTGCATCAGCACTGGCTGTATACAGGAGAGCAAATATGTCACACTGGTCCACACTTAACATGCTTACTTCATATTGCCGGAATGTACATACCTAGTACATACTTAGGTTATATTACTAGGTAGGTGAATATCTGCAATTACATATGTGTCCATTTCTCTAATATAATTAAGAATAAGAGAGTAACTATTATACAAGAAGCCCATTGAAAGATAACTATGAACCATCATTGCTACTCTGTCCACTAAAATGAACAAATGCAATGTAAAAAATCCTAAGAGAAGACACAAGAAACAGAGGTTTATATATGCAGAAATCCCATAAAAATCCTAAATGGGAAGCCATAAAATATATACAAAGAATCCATAGGATGAAAGATTAGAAAATGTTTATATAAATGAAATGAAATAAAAATAAATCATATTTTAAAAAAGGAAGCATGCTGCCATAACATTATGAGACAAAGATCCTCCAAAGGTGCCATTGATTTAGACTTTTGTTGGCCAACTTCTACTGGACATGTGTTCTACAGTTAAGAGTAGTTTGTTTACTCACTGAAACTTCCTTAGATCAAGCTAAATTTTCTTTGACAAGTGCATCAATTTGAGATTATTTCTGAGTTAGGAATGGGAGCATATGTATACATCTTTCAGTTCTAGGACAGATCAGTTGGTGCAGATCTGTTTAGGCCCTGTGCATACTGCATCAGTCTCTCTGAGTTCATAAGTGAGTAGATCATGTTGAATTAGAAGGCCTTGTATTTTGGTGTTGTCCATCCCCTCTGGCTCTTAAACTCTTTTTGCCTCCTCTTCCATGGGGGTCTCCTGTTCCTTGAGGGGAGGGATTTGATGGAAACCTCATATATAAGACTGAATGTTCCAAGGTCTCTCACTCTCTGACTGTGGTTTTCTCTATGTGCTCCCATCCTCTGCAGGAGGAAGCTTCTCTAATGATGGCTGAGCCATACACTGATCTATGAAATATCAGTTTCTTTAAGAGTCATTTCATTGGTACTTTTTTCCCCTTTCAGAGCAGTAATATTTGGTTTTACCTTAGGTCTCTGGGCTATATAGCTTGTGTTCTGGTCATCAAAGCAGTGCTGTGTATGAGTTCCAGCTCATGGAATGGGTCTTAAATCAAATCAGACTTTGTCTGATTACTCCCACAAGCTCTTTGCTCTAGCATACAGGAAAGACATCATTGTAGATGGTGATTTGTGGCTGGCTTGGTGTTTTCATTTCTTCTTTGGTAGCATAAGGATGCACTACAATGTGAAAGATGCCAGCACATTGAAATGAAGGTTCTAGGCAGGCACCAGCTTGACTTCTCCATATTTAATGGGTTTGTAGATGTTTTCTTTAGCAATGGGGTCTTGCTGCCAGTTTGTGGAGAGCAACCTACATTTTGGCAACAGCTTAAGTTGTTGAATGACTCCCATGGGACTCCTTTTACCAACAGTCCAGTTATATTTGACCCAGTTGTGTTATTAGAAGCTTCAAGTGGTA
>JADRCC010304971.1:0-11514 GCA_019843855.1 Hylomyscus alleni | reverse complement strand
GGGGGGGGGAGGCAGATCAGGTATGGGAGGAGATAGAGATGATATACAGAGAGTCAGGAATTTGATCAGAGGTGTGTAGCAATGGGAGATGGGGAACTGGGGGTAGCTACCAGCAAGTCCCTGATGCCAGGAAAGCAAGAGGCTCCCAGGACCCAATAGGTACGAGATTAGCTGAAATGCCCAACAAAGAGGAGGAAGAATCTGTAGAGACCATATCCAGAGATTAGACAATGCCCCTAGTTGGAGGATGGGACTACCTACCCATCTCCAAATTCTTTATCTAGAATGGCTCCTGCCTTGGAAATACAGAGACAATGTGTAGAGCAGAGACTGAAGGAAAGAGCATCCAGAGATTGCCCCACATAGGGATTCATATCATATACAGACACTAAACCCAGACATTATTGTGGATGCCAAGAAGTGCTTGCTGGCAGGAGCCTGATATACCTGTCTCCTGAGAGGCTCTGCCAGAGCCTACGAATACAGAGGCAGATGCTGCCAGCCAACCATTGGACTGAGCATGGGGTTCCCGATCGAGGAGTTAGAGAAAGGACTAAAGGAGCTGAAAGGATTTGAAACCCATAGGAAGAACAATTTCAACCAAGCAGACCCCACACCCGAGAGCTCCCAGGGACTAAACCACCAATCAAAGAGTATACATGGAGGGACCCATGGGTCCAGCAGCATACAAAACAGAGGATGGCCTTGTCAGGTATCATCAGGAGGACAAACCTTTAGTCCTGTGAAGGCTCAATTTTCCAGTGTAAGAGAATGCCAGGACAATGAGGTGGGAGTAGTGGGTGGGAAGGGGAGCACTCTCATAAAAGCAGGGGGAGAAAGATAGAAGAGGAGGCCTCCAGAGGGGAAAATGGAAAAGGGGATAACATTTGAAATGTAAATACATAAAATATCTAATTAAAAAAATACAGGAAAACACAATTAAACTGGTGGAAGCACTTAAAGAAGAAACAAATACCTTAAAGAAATACAAGGGAAAAAATAATCAAACAGGTGAAAGAAATGATTAAAACAGTCCAAGACCTAAAAACACAAATAGAATAAGTAAAGAAAACACAAATTTAGGCACTCCTAGAGGTGGACAACCTGGGAAAGAGAACAGAAACTACAGAAAAAGCCTTCCTAACAGAATAAAAAAGATGAAAGAGAATCTTCTCAGGCATGGAAGATACCACAGAAGAAATTGATACATTGGTCAAAGAACATGCCAAATGTAAAAAACTCCTAACTCAAAACATCCAGGAATTTGAAACGTTATGAAATGACCAAACCTAAGAATAATAGTAATAGAAGAGAGTAAAGATTCCCTGTACAAAGGGCCAGAAAATACCTTAAACAAAATCTTGGAAGAAAACTTCCCTAACCTAAAGAAAGGGACAGCTATAAGCATGCAAGAAGCTTACAGGACACCAAATAGATTGGACTAGAATAGAAACTCCTGTCACATAATAGTCAAAACACTAAATTTACAGGACAAAGAAAAAATATTGAAAGCTAGAAGGGGAAAAAGCCAAGTAATATATAAAGACAAACCTATCAGAATTACATCTGCCTTCTGAACAAAGACTGCAAAATCCAAAAGATCCTGCACACAGATGTCTTGCAAACCCTAAGAGATCACAGATGCTAGCCAAGACTACTATACCCAGCAAAGCCCTCACTCACCATTGATGAAGAAACCAAGCTATTCCATAACAAAACCAAGTCCAAATATCTTTCCACTAATCCAGCCACACAGACAATACTACAAGGAAAACTTCAACACAAGGAGGATTACTACACTCACAAAAACACAATAAATTATCTCACAGCAAAACCAAAAGAAGAGGATCACACACACACACACACACACACACACACAGAATACCACCTCCCGCAACAAAATAATAGCAACAAACAGCCATTGGTCATTAATATTTCTCAACATCAACGGACTCAATTCACCAATAAAATGACACAGGCTAACAGACTGGACACATAAACAGGACACATCATTCTGCTGCATACAAGGAACAGACTTTAGCAACAAAGAGAGACACTACCTCAGAGCAAATGGCTGGAACAGTTTTTCCAAGTAAATGAACCCAAGAAACAAGAAGTAGTAGCCATTCTAAAATCTAATAAAATAGATTTTCAATCAAAAGTTTTCAAAAGAGATGTAGAAGGACATTTCATCCTCATCAAAGGAAAAATCCACCAAGATGACATATCAGTTCTGAACATCTATGCCCCAAGTGAAAAGGCACCCATATTCATAAAAGAATCTTTACTAAACCTCAAATAACACATTGAACCCCACAGAATAATAGTGAAGGGCTTCAAGATCCCATTCTTATCAACAGACAGGTCATCCAAACAGAAACTAAACAGAGAAACAATGAAACTAACAGATGTTATGAACCAAATGGATTTAACAGATAGCTACAGAACCTTTCACTCCAAAATAAAAGGATATACCTTCTTCTCAGCCCCTCATGGAACCTTCTCCAGAATCAACCATATATAGTGTATCACCAAGCAAACCAGATACAAGAAGATTGAAATAACCCCTTGCATGCTATCAGTTATCTCAAATAGCTGAGAAGCCCTTAAAGAATATGTTCAACATCCTTATCACCACAGAAAAGCAAATAAAAACAACGCTGAGATTCCATCTTCCACTGGTTAGAATGGGTAAGATCAAAAACTCAAGTGACAGCACATGCTGGTGAGGATGTGTAGAAAGACGAACACTTCTCCATTGTTGGTGGGATAGAAAGCTGGTACAAACACTATGGAAATAAGTTTGGTAGTTCCTCAGAAAATTAAAAATAGTTTTAGCTATTTTGGCTATTTTAGCTACCCAGTTATACTACTTCTGTGCAAACATCCAAAAAATATTCCCAGACATTTGCTCCAGTGTGTTCATAGCAAGCACCAATCCCTGATACTATTAATGATACTCTGTTATGTTTGCAGACAGAAGTCTATCATGCTGTCTTCTAAGAGGTTCTACTCAGAAGCAGAAGGATGTAGATACAGCCAAACAGTGGAGGGAGCTTGGGTACTCTAGTGTAAAAGTAGAGGGAAGGATTGTAGCCCCAAAGGGGAAAGGAACTCTACAGGAAGACCAACAGAGTCAACTATCCTGGGCCCTTGGGGCCCTCAGAGACTGAACCAGCAACCAATGAGCATACATGAACTGGACCTGGGCCTACTTCTTCCCCCCCCCCCCAAACATATGTAACAGATGTGGATCCCAAACAATTGGAGTGGGAGCTATGCCTAAAGGTTTTGCATATATGTGGAATACATTCTTCTAGCTGGGCAGCTTTGTTTGACCTCAGCAGTAGAGGAAGCACCTAGCCCCACAGAGACTTGTTGTGCTAAAGTGAGTAGATATCAAGGAGGGGGGCTCCACCCTCTCAGAGGAAAGGGGGAGGGGCATAGAGAGAGGGAGCATGAAGAGGGCATTGATTGGGATGTAAAGTGAATAAATAAATAAAAGGAAAAAGGAAAAAATAGCCAATCTGTGATGAAAATCACATTATATCAGTTTTGGAAGGGGATTGTTTCCTTTAATGATTTAGTACAACTGACTAACACAGAATAACTCAGAATGAAGTATGAGATGAACACCTTTCAGTGTACTTTTTGGGCCAACATACCACCCATCTTTTTGTTTGTATCAAATGGATTTACCTCTGTCAAGTTTTAGCATCTTAGAAAAAGTTCTAAGTGTTCAAAATGTCCTGGAACCTCTTGGAGTAGTTCAAAGTTAGGAAATAGCTAATGTTGAAGCAGAAGGTAAAAGGGTACTAGACCTTCTACCAATGACATCACTTGCCTAGTGGTGAAGCCTGTGCTGCTCAATGGAATTTGCCTACAAATGCCATAGCTCAAAGTCATCAGACATCTGAGACAGGGGATTCAGAGGATAATAAACCCCACTTTCCTTTGTTGAAGCATAAACAACCATCTTCTCGTTGCCTTTAAGAACCCTTTCTTGGTATCTGGCAAAATGAGTTTCTTTCCCTGACAGCTTTCTTCAAAATAGACAAAACATTTTTATAGTTTTGTCCTTGACAGGAAAGGCATGCAAGGATGCCTCTTTTCTCCTTAGGAAATGAGAGGCACAGGAGGTTTGTTAGATGATCCACGTGATACAGACTGAATATCTCAAAGAATTGACCTGATTGGATCACTAGACTCTTTTCCTTATTTCACTTCTGAAGACCAAGCATTCCAAATCTACTGTGCTTTTAGAAATAAAATAAAATAGACAAGAATACTGGATGCATTTCACTTAGTATGCCAGCATTGTAGAAAGTTTAAAATGCTATCTTCCTCACTTTTGGTTTGAGTTGTGGATTTTTGGGGGGTTGGGGATACAGAATTGGTGCCTTGTACATTTTCAGCTTCCCTTTGCTTAAAGGCAGCAGACGCTGTCAAGTATCCCCAGAGGACAAATTGGTCCCCAGTTGAGAGCTACAGCTGTTCATATATTGTTTATCCTGGGAGATTTTTCCCTGAAGATCCCAGGGTCAAATAAGATGAGCAATGTCAGCAAACTTTCAGTTATCTAACTATGTATGGCAAACAGTTGTGTTCTTATCCGGTCCTCGTAAAAGACTTACCATTTTAAGGCACATTTTCCAATTGAGAACATTGAGCCCCAGGGAAATCAAGCACTTAACTGACCAACATCACACAATTGGAAAGCTGGACAGCCAGGGACTGTTTCCAAGCCATCTTCAGAGCCTATGCAATTATCTAGGCAGTTCTGCCCTTTTGGAATCCCAATTTTTAATTGAAAATTCAAATTTGAATATCGAGGATAATTATTTTTAATTTGCAATAGTTATTAAGTATTTACATTTTCTCCCAAACAAAAAATGACCTTTTGTTATAATCAGTTGATGACAATCTCTTAGTTATTTGCTAAGTGATGGTCTCTATAAACATCCATGAATGCAAACAAAGACGTCATTAATCACCATGACCCCCAGCAAGTTCAGAAGGCCAGGAACTCTATGAGAGATGTGGGAAACATTTAACAAGGGAGATAAATCTTGAATTAGACCTTTGAACATCCTCAGAAACTTTAGTAAACAAATGCCTGCCTGGTAGAGAAATATTCTTGTCAAAGCTATAGGGATATTCAAAGACCTGGACAAGTAGAAGGATTCACCATGGAACTTGCAATAGCTAGGAGCACTGGAGAGGTTAAAAATGAAAAGAAGGCTTGAGGTTCATCATAGTGCTTTCTGGACTAGTTTGTTAATTGAGGGCAGAAGACAGCTAAAATCACACTAGATACATGATCAGGTAGGTATTTGACCAGACAGCTGGGGTGAAGGGTGTTTCATAATTATGAGACTGTGTTCATGAACAAGGAACATTAAGCACGAGATAATGAGTTGGAGATGGACAAACTTGTGAGATGAGAGAGTTTATCAACAAGAGAAGCAAGGCAGGGGAGGGATGGTTACTCCTCTTAATCAGCTATGAAAACAAGTAGAATATATTTGTGGAAGAACTGTCATGGAAGCAACATAATGTACTTCCAGGGATTATGGTTTGGCAGTCATTTTAGAAACCTGCAGAATTGTAGAGTAACACACTTCTGAATCTTTCTACTGTATGTATATTTCCCACAGAAACTGAACATCCGAATGATTTAGTCAAGGTTCAAAGCTACAAGATAGGTTCTAACTTGCATGTCTACCTCTCTGAGCTAGACCATTGCAATAGTTTACCTCTGGGAACAGCTGGTTAATCTGGGTCAGTAGAGGTGGAGGCTCATCCCAAAGTATTTGAGAAAAGGTGAGCCAGCTAAACATGTCGAGAGACACTGGCCCCAAATCTTAGTAAATGATTGTTGACAGGTGAATTAATCAACTTTTGTGTCCTTTTTAAGAAGCTTTGGCTCATGTATGTAAAATAAGAGTAATTAAAAGAAAGGAATATTCTTTTAGACCTTTAGTGGAAGTTTTTCTACTTCCTTCTTTCAGAAAATAATTAAGAGTTCATCCCTCCAAAATAAAATTCTCCAGCACGATTACAAGTGGACATTTTATCTCTATGCAGTATGTGGTAGATTTTATAACTTCATTACATAATTTCAAAATAAGCATACAGTATAGCATTTTGAACCTTTTTTTAAATACTTTTGGTCAAGCAACTTCCTCAAAGTATACCACTAAAAATCACTCCTCATATTTCATTGTTTGTAAGATGAAGCATATTTTTTGGTTTTTTTTAATAATCAATATAAAAATTTTTATGATCTTCTTACTAGATTTTTATAAGGAAAGATTTTTATTGACTATGTACTAACAATGTCTTCTATGGTTGTGTCCAAAACACTAATTGGCTGTGTTATTTGCTGTTTAAGGAGGGCCATTTAGAGGCCAGATTCCTTGAAAGTTTTATTTCAAAAAAGAAAGAAGGAAGGGAGGAGGGAGGAAGGGAAGGAGGCAGGGAAGGAAGAAAGAAAATATACTTAGTAAACATTTCTTACCCATTTTCAGATTGGCAGAAAGGGGCTGTGAAACAGCCTTGTGATTCTTCAAGGTGCCAGCTTCAGTCCGTTAGACAGAAAATGTTACCTGACAGAAAATGTTAAAGGGCCCCAAACTCACAGCATCCTTTTCTGCTTCATCTTAACTTTATGTACCACGGAAAATGATACATTAATTTTATCAACCTCTTACCTTACTTGTTTCTCTAGAATGTCATTTTTTTTTTACCTCTGTGCTTAGAGGACTATTTGAGTATCTTGTTTGCTCATGAAAACGTTTGGCTCTGAACATTCAAAATTATAAATGTGTATCATTAATAACAACACACCTCCCAGTATGTTGAAATTCAAGCCTAAGTAAAAATACTTTTATCTTAGTTTTGTGGGAAATTAATTTCAAAAATTCATGTAAAATTTTGCCAAAGTCAAGCAGTACTATCCTTGTAACTTAATAGCATGTTTTATAGATAGAAATATATACATCTATGCATACATATATACATGCATGCATTACATACAAAAGTATTAAAATTATTGATAGTCTTATAGAATCAGAAATAAAAGGGCTGTTGTAGTTCATAAATGTGGACAGATTAAAAATTTCTAAATAATTGCAGTTGCCTTCCCTGTTCCCATATATACGCACAAAGTAGGAGGTATATTTGGTCCAAATCATCAAATTGATTGATTCAACCTGTTGTGATAGAAAGCAACTATCCTAAAATGAAAATTTGTCCTCCTATCTGTAATGGAAGAATTGATGTTCTTATGATATTCTTATATATTCTTTCTTTTTCACATGACTATTTTAGGTGTATCAATACATGCATGAAACGATTACTGTTAATGGCTGCCCTGAATTCCGTGCGAGGGCCACAGCAAAGGTAAGACTTGAGTCACTTTAAAAGAACACTCGACCCCAGTGATGTAGTAATTGATTGTGCGCGTGTGTGTTTCAGGTATTCTCGTGTGTACACTGTAAGAGAATTTAGACCTCAGTGGCAGCCCAGAGTCTAGAACCAGTACTACTCACCAGGTAAAAAATCCTAATGGAAAAACTGACCTTTTCTGCTGCTTCTGTAGCTTAAGGAAGGAGAATGATTTCATTAAAATCACGAAATGTCCATTTGGCACAAGCAAATCTGCTGCTCCACTGTATCGAGTTCTACATGGTTTCTGGTACATCCTGCGGATGCAAAAGAACCCATAGCCTATGTAGAGCATGAAAACTCATTTGCATAGGCCAAAAGCCCTGATGTAAGTCAGACGTGGAAAGTTTTCACCCGACACCCCTGAGCCAGTGACCTTCTTTGCCCTCAGCTGGGCAATGGGTAACTTGCGGAGAGTGGCAGTGACCTAACAGAAGGCCTGGCACCTTTGTGGGAGTCACCACTTTTGTTCTTTAAAGGCTCAAACCCAGAGACTACAAAGACCCCATTGGAAAGGATACAGAAAGAGGATCGTGACATTTTCTGGAAGATGGATCACTAGGAAACAATAGTGGTAATCTCAAGTCAACACATGCAGCTGGTATTTTACAAATATAGAAATGTTGTAACAGAACACAACTTTCCTCATAAAGGACTGATGATAACTTTGTAATAATACCAAGAAGTGAGAACCACTAAAAATAACCAGAAGTTTTCATTCAACTCCTTTATCACCTATTGTTTGATTTCTCCCCTGATATATTCAGTTTTCTCTGTGTAACAGTGTAACAAAACACTGTTGACTTGTAAGGTTCTTCTTTCTTCTTCTTCTTCCTCTTCCTCCTCTTCTTCCTCTTCCTCTTCCTCCTTCTCCTCCTCCTCTTCCTCTTTTCCTCCTCCTTCTTCCCCCTCCTTCTTCCTTCTTCTTTCTCTTTCTCTTCCTCTCCTTCTTTTTCTTAGTTCCTTCCTAACCCCAACAAATAGGGGGTGTGATTACCATGACATCATGCTTTGCTTGTTCTGAAGTGGAACACACACAGAAAAAATGATCCCTACATGGTTTAATTAAGGGGAAAGTGAATTATGTAGTGTTTTACCATTCTCATTTCTTATTCATGTAGAACAGCAGGATAGCAGCATAATGTTGCAATAGCACAATATTTTTTTCTGGTTGTTTCTGGGCTGTCTGCATTGCATCCATGTCAGCCATTAAAACCCCTGCATGACAACAGGGTTTGCATGAGCAAATGCATGTAGCTAAAACCAAGCCATTATTTCCATGTCATTCACTATCTCTCATTAAATGCAGGCAGTAGCATAATGCTAAATTGATGTGATAATGCGGTGTGTGGATAAAGAACGTACAGTAGTTGGAAATCAATATTTTCACAGTGTTGAGAGTAAATCACTTTATACTAGACATCTAATCAACTGTGGTTAAGGCAATCTAATGGAAATGGAATACAAGAAGCAGGCAGAGAATCTTTGCTTGATTGAAACTACTATTTTATTCCTGTTGGGTAGGAACTGATGGTAAGTTGATTTCTCGAATTTAAAGAAGCTAATGTGTTAATTTTAAACTGAAACTAGGACCATATTAAAGAAAATTTTGTATGTCTAGGTATAATTCCCCAAGCCATTCATTTTGTTCATATCATTGTGATAGCTGGCATGTTAGTGTAGAATTAAGAGAGATATAATCAATGACCCAATAGGCCACCATTCACAGTAATATAGAATATGGACATGAGATAGCAATAATATCTTTTTAATCTAGCACTTAACTTTAATTTTTGTTTTCATTTAGGCAACCTGGATTTAAAAATTAAAAATATTTATATTTACTAAACCAGTGACTCAGCAACAGCAAGCTGTTTTCACAAATGTGTACATACAAACTTGCACATCAGTCTCTTGAAGAAGTGTTGATGAATATCTATGTTCAAGTAACAACTTAGACTGTATACCATAGCCAAAGCACGGAAAAGTGTGCCCCTGCTTCATGACCAACATACAGTCAATAATTGTATTAGGTAGTATGTATACAAATATTTGGAGCCATTGATCAGGATTAACATGTAGCTGACAGAACTCTGAAAAAATTTACATTGATTTTGTTTTTGGTTTTATTTTTCATAAGAGATAAGCCTTACAAAAGTAAAAATGACTAGGTGAGGCTTTACTGAAGAAGGGTCATATACCACATTTAAAAGAAGACATCCTGTGTTCTTCTTTCAACAGGAGAGTGCTAGAGAGATGTCTAAGACTTTGTTCCCTGAAGACCATATACTTAGCCCTATTTCCCATGTTTTATTACTAAAAGAACGTCTTTTTTTTTTTTTTCAGGCAACAGTTGCAGCTTTTGCAGCCAGCGAAGGCCATTCCCACCCTCGGGTAGTCGAACTGCCAAAGACTGATGAAGGCCTGGGTTTTAACGTGATGGGAGGGAAGGAACAGAATTCCCCAATTTATATCTCCCGCATCATCCCCGGAGGGGTAGCTGAAAGACATGGAGGCCTCAAAAGAGGAGACCAGCTGCTATCAGTGAATGGAGTGGTATGTTGATAAATACCCAGAGATTTTCTCCCTAAGTACATTCCCCACTCCCCCACCCCCACCCCATTACTGAAGCCAATGTTGAGATTACAGAACAGACAGCAATTTTATATCCATCTCCAAAGGGCTTCCAGGACTTAGATGGATATAAACCTATAAAGGCAGTAATTTCATATCTTTATATCTCATTTCATCTTGCACAAGTATGATAAATATCAGCAGTTAGGAAATAAGGAAATCATGCCAAGAAATTATCACATAGAATTTCCTTCTCAGAATACTGCTATTAAGTGGGTGTTTGGAAGAATATGATTTCAATGCCATTTTCACCAAAATTCCTATAACTTGGTGAGTTTGGGGTTTTGTTTTGTTTTAGTTAGTTAGCTATTTAATCAGTTAGTTCGCTTGCTCATTTGTTTCAGTGCTAAGCATTGAACTCAGAGCCATGTGTATGCTAGGTAAGTACTGTACCACCAAGACAGATACCACCCCCAAGAAATAGCTTCTTATGAAACAAATTGAATATTCCCCTTAGCTCTTACTTGTATCAAACATGATCAATCTAAGGTCACAAATTTCAGAAATATAAAGAGGAATTTATCAAAATATATGTACCCCTTAATCTAAAAACATTTATTATAAGAGCAAGATTTAATATGTAAGCTAGATTTGTGTTCTTTGTAGCAACATTGATTTATGTTCAAGACACAAAATCTAGCATATCATATTTGAAAAACTATACCTGACTGATAACCATGGTATGAATTTTCTGCTTATATTTTTAATCCTATTTGCACTTGCTCATATTTAAAAAGAAGTGGTTTTATATTCACAAAAGCTATTCACTGTATTCTGCTGTTCTCTAATGAACATCAAAATGAGCAGTCCATGAATACTTTATATCATCGCTCCAATCCCCAAATCACCATTATCTCTGCTTTTTCTAGGAGATAATGCTTTGAGATAAGCATTTTATTGACCTTTCAATGACTATCACTTTTTAAGGCTTGTACCAAATGAAAATTGTAGAGCCCAGATTTCTGGTACAGGATCCCAAGCAGGGCCAAATATTGTGATTCACAGTGAGCTATACCTCGGGTTATTAATTTATGATTTCTCTGAGTACACTTTGCATATCTAAAGAGTTATGGGTTTAAAAATAGGAAGAAGAGTAGCAAAAAAAAATCACTCAGATGTGCGCACAGTCATTATAGTTACACAAAGCAAACATAGCCGTGTATGACATCATCAATCTAATGGCTAAATTGACTTTGAACTATCTATCAAGGGAGCAAACAGCCTCTGCTTAACCCACACATTTGCAAGCAGCAGAGCTCTAAGCATTTCACAATCAGGCATCCATTCCTGCAGTGACCTTGTGATGAACCTGGGAAGCAGCAGGGAGCGACTTAATGCAACCAAACAGACCTGGTATCAGTATCTATACTGTTACAGACTAATTGTGCCTAACCAGCAGCTCCACTTTCAAAAAGGCAGGGAGGCTGGCAG
>JADRCC010304797.1:0-26685 GCA_019843855.1 Hylomyscus alleni | reverse complement strand
AGAAGAAGAAGAAGAAGAAGAAGAAGAAGAAGAAGAAGAAGAAGAAGAAGAAGAAGAAGAAGAAGAAGAAGAAGAAGAAGAAGAAGAAGAAGAAGAAGAAGAAGAAGAAGAAGAAGAAGAAAAGAGAATAACTTTCTGGTTGGGGGTTACAACAGGGGGAGCTATAATAGCCACAAAGCATTAGGAAATTTGAGATCCATTGACATCCACCATTTTTCCTCTGCAGGTAACATATCATTGCTCTGAACTACTTTTGCAGTATGTTCATTACTTGGAGTGTTAAAGCAGTTTCTTTTCCAACTAAACAAGACTATCTTTGAATTTACAAAATTTATGATTGGCATTTTTTTAGTTCCCTGAATTTGGGTTTCCTGAAATTTTGGACAGGATTTTCTCAGCATTTCTTTAAGAAAATCTCTTTCACAATATCTTTATATTTTGAGGAGAGACTTTGATTATATGTATTTGGAATTTTGGTACTTAATTTTATATTATTAATTTTGACAGTCCTGTGTTGTGATGGTTAATATATGCTTGGCCCAGGGAGTAGCACTATTAGGAGGTGTGGCCTTGTTGTTTTTGGTATGTTACTCTGGGCATGGGCTTAAGACCCTCATCCTAGCTGCCTGGAAATGAGTCCTCCACTAGCCGCCTTCAGATGAAGATGCAGAACTCTCAGCCCTGCCTGCATCATGCCTGCCTAGATGCTGCCATACTCCCACCTTGATGTTAATGGACTGAATCTCTGAACCCGTAAACCAACCCCAATTAAATGTTGTCCTTTATAAGACTTGCCTTGGTCATGGTGTCTGTTCACAGCAGTAAAACCTTACCTGAGACATGTGTATATTCTGGTTATTAATCTTTGCATCATTGTATGCTTTCAATAGTTTTTGCTAGATGGTTTCTTCTCATTTTTATTATTATAGTATCTTTTGCTCTCTATATTTCAAATTAATTTTGATGTAGAGAATTTAACCAATCTTCTTTAAATACTTTATTTTTTAAAAAATTCATTTTTTGTTGTAGATTTTGAAGCCCTTTTAACACCAAAACTTTAAAAAAATATGCCATGCACTCTTTTCACGGATCGCTTTCATGCCTCCTCAGTTTGATATCATTAAACACAATCTTGCAAAGGGATAGGACACAGATGTAATTAGAATGTTTTTGAATATTAACAAATAATTATTTCAGCCTATATTCCCCGCCACACACATTGCATTTTCTAATAGAGTTAGAAATGTCTTCACCATCAGAGAAAAGAAACACTCTATGTTAGGGTACTTTCTGCCATTCAAACAAAATCAAAACTATGGGTGCATAATATACTACTGTGTGCTTTGAGACCTATGGGTTCTAGGTTTATAATCCTCAAAGGATTATTCTGTTCTTGTCAGAACCAAGTGGCCCTTGTGTCAGCTGCTGGTGCCGCATCCTTTCTAGCCTATGGCAGCCCGCTCTGGCCTCAGAGATTAAGTATTCAGTTTTGTAAGCGTTACCTTAAGGAACGCTTACTGCTTTTTCCTAGCTTGTGGCAAGCTATGATTATCCCAGAATTGGTACTTTTCCTGTCAATTAGTCATTTTTTAGAGACTCAAAGAATTAAATCATTTCTGTATACTAATACCAATGAACTCCTTTAACTATTTCCTGAGAAATAAACTTACCTTAAAAAAAGAAACACAAAAACAAAACAAAAAAAAAAACAACTGACCTTTGATTTGAATGGTCTCTTGTAATTATCCATTTTGCAAATTTTGTGTTTTATTTTCTTGATAGGCAAAATTCTCCCTCCTATATTCCCTTCCTATTTTCTGTGAGTCTCTCCTTCGTGTTCTCTGGGCTTCCCTCCAGAGTTATAAATGGGCATAGCACCTTTGTTCACCTTGTTCTAGATGAAAAACATTGAAACCAGCCCAGAAACAAATTACACTCATCCAGGCACACATGCATTCCCATCTTGTCATAAAAATGATTCTGGGTCTTAAAAACCTTGGCATGGAAACTTCCCTGTGTCCTGGATCAGCAAATTATCCTCCAATTATCTTCCTTCACATCTCAGAGCAGACAGTTCTATAAATACCCTGCTGAGCTGCTCCAGGGACTACCAAGAACCTTGAGACCACGGCAATCAATCGTAGGCTTTGGCTTTTCTGATGTCCCCTCCCTGATTCGTGTTATTTTCTTCTCCAGCTTCCCCTGGTCAGCACAGAGAGCACTGAAGAAGTGTTCCTCATAGGTCAGGAGGCATACTGAGGGCATGCTGGTCATTTCAGGTCACTTTCAGATTCGAAACCAGGGCTTGCAAATATGGCTGCCAGGAGCACCTAGTCATTTAGGGTCAATAGCATCAGATGACCTGCTCTGCTCCGTGGTAAATGGGGAGTTAATTTTTTTCCTTACAACTCCAATCTGAAGAACGCTCAAGTCTGTTCATGGCTGCCAGAATGAGGATCATGTTGGTTCCAGGTCTTGCGAGTTCTCTAGAGATATCAGCCATATGTGATTTTTAAAAGAAGAAACTGTTTTTGATATTTAGGTATTAGCAACTAATAAAAAAAAAAAACCAAACCAAACCACTGAGAACTAAACTTTCTATGGCCCTGGTAAAATATGTCTCAATCTCTGGGTCACTAGTAGTGACCTCCAGACAAAATGGTATTTAAAACCTCTTCCAGGACTGAAATGTTACACTTTAATTACCCAAATGTTCTGGACTGAGGAAAGAACTTGTATTTGAAAATGAGGAAGATTTTCCTGGCTTTCAGCTCTTATATTTTGAAACAGGTGACCAAGGAGAATTGCAAAATACCCTCCAAGTAACCTTGAAGAATGAGGCATCTCGTTGAGTCTGGGATTCGTTATAAGCAGTTTCCGGGTGGGAGATGGGAGATATGTTCCCTTGCTATTCTTTTCAGTTGGGACATCATGAAAATGGTCTTTTATGAGTTTCCTTTCTGATGTCCTCGGAGCCTTTTAGAGGAAGAAGGGGGTGGTGGTTCGGTTTCTAATTCCCAGGACCTTCCCAGCTCAGTTCCTGGAATCATCCTGGGGGACTCTGTAAACTGAAATTTAAAGTTCCAGCTTGCAGCCTCCTCTCTAAGGTTTAGATTGGGTTTCATAACTTGGAAATGAAGTCAGGGCAGCAGTTGGAGTGTGGGTGAAAATGTCTACAGCTCTGCTTGTCAGCGCACTAATGCAAACCAGAGAAGCAGTAAATACAGAAGATGAGTGACGGACGGCGGCAGGGAACGGAGACTTGCAGCCTCGCTTGATCTTCATAAAGAGTCTCTCCTTCAGAAAACTGTCTGGGATAAATGACCCAGATTCATTTTGCTTGTGGATTAAAAAACACCTAGGTAACCCACAAACATCTTTTATATGCGACGTGTGCTCAGGGCCGGAGTCGACAGTTCAACAAGCAGAAAGAATCCAGTTTAGTTACTGACTGTATCAGGATAAATACTAGGTCTCTTATTGCAAAGTAACCATAGCAAAGTAAACACATCACCACCCCTAGAAAGAGACAGAACACAAAGGCCAGAATGCCAGACAGAAATGTATTTGCTTATTAATCAGAACTGTTCCAACAGTCACTAACATGCATAGTAATGGGCAAGAATAGGTATGGAACCTCAGGAAAGCCAAGCTAGAAAATCTGCTTTTGTGTTTGAATAAATGCCTTGGGTCATGATCAATGAGCACAAACGTTTCTGCAGGTTAGATGAGAAAACAGAACTGTCTGAGATTGCTTCAATCTCCGTCACCATTATAAATATGCAAAACACCAACCTTGCTTGGATGGTTGAGGATGGAAAGACCCAGTTATGTCCCATCTATGGAGGCCGTCTGTTTATTCTGCTTCTCCACCATCATGTCTCCCTTCTGTAACAGCATCTTGAGTTTCCCTTAGGGGGTACCACTCCTATGGCATTGCATATGGTTTCATTGGGCCTCTCAGCTAAATGGTAGCTTTGCCAAAGGCTGGGCCTAATGAAGGGACAATGGTTTTCTCTCAAAGGAATTTGGATCTTGAGAGAAGCTTCACCAGGAGAAGCCTACCCACCATCCTGTTATAGACCATGGGCGAGTCTCCCACCGTCTTTCTGGGTCTTGTCTTTTTCTGAGGTCTCCTAGTACATCCTTTCCTGTGACTCGCAGAGCTATTCTAATGCCTTCTAATAACGTCTGTTACATGAGAGTTAGCCAGTGGCTTCCACAAAGTTCAATCTAAATGACGAGTGGTCTGGGGGTAGCAGTAGGAAGCCTGGGAACGGAAGGAAGTTCTTCACTGGAGTCCCTCCTGTCACTTGCAACCTAAGATTATATGCCAAACATCTTCATGGTGATGTTGCCAGCTGAAACCTGATGTTGACAAGACGTATTGACACTCTATATAAAAATTACTCAAATTCATAAGTGTTTTTTGGTGAGGTTACTATATAAAAATTAATTTTACTTCTTTCTACAGATGTAAATAGTTAAAAACTAAATTCAAAATACATCTTCTAGTTGTATCAGAAATAGCAAATAATTTACTTATATCTATTAATGAAGTCATATATAAATATATAATGTATATATATATATATAATATTATATATATACATAATCTCTAAAATTATAGATATACAACTATCTAAAATAACAGTGAAATAAATTAAAGAAGATCCAAATGAGTTGACAGTTGCCATTAAGTTATTAAGCTTAGGGTGTGCCTAGAAGGGTAAAACAGACTGCACAAATTGCTCTTGAAAGAGCTTGAATAGCTCATTACTACTGCTACCTTACTGCCTTTGTTGCTCATTGAAGCATACCTGTAGCTAGGGCTAGACCCATTTTCAATCTCCTAGAACCAGTGTTTATACATTACAGACCTTGAGCTGGCTCTGCCATTTTTCTCAAGGCGTCCTAGTACCGTGAAAGTCAACAGGCTGGCCTTACTGTCGAGTGGATTCTCTGCCTTGAATTTAGTGTGTTAATGCATGTGATTTCTAGGGTCAGTAACCTGTCTATTTCTGACTCTGAAAGCAGCAGGATCTCACTGGGAGGAGATTGATCCATTACTACTCAAAGGGTCTCATTCAAGCAGGAGACATCTTTATGTTACATTTTTCCAGTGTCTGCTCAGAGACATGGCATAAACTTCCACCTCTTCTCTTCCTTCTGGGATAACCAGACTTTATTAACCAAACTCAGACAGAGAATTGCAGAATTCCAACCCACCCCCACCCTTGATTTTTCCCTCTGCTGTTTTTTCCTCTCTTCCATGGGTTATTTTTTCCAACTAGGGAGACAAGGGGAATGTGTATCCCAGGTAAAGTGAGGAGGGAAGGGGCGGGGCGATGGCACAGACACATCAAAAGGGCCCTTTGTGCTCTGGGCACATTATTCCTGGAATCCAATCAAGTGCCCAAAAAACCTAACCAAGCTTTTCAGACAGCCCAGAAACCAGTCATGCAGGCCTCTTGGGCTCTGCTTTTTATAAAGCTTTATAGGGTACACTGAATTATTTGGTTGGGTCTTTTCAATCGTGTGACATTTGGGTTTTCAATGGCACAAATGGAGCTGATCATTAATTATTTGGACGCTTTAATTAAAAACAACAACTCATTGTGAATTTATGAGGGTCTGCTGGGGGGCAAGGACAGGGACCCCTTTAGTGATTCTCTCATTTGAATGAGAGTGGGTGTTGGGAAGGTCTAGAAAGGAAGGCTATAGAATCATCTTCCAAGAAGGTCTTAAACTTAAGTTAAAGTTTATTTGAGGGAGGAAGGGGTTATAGTGAAGCAAGGGGAAGGAACAGGAGAGAACAGAGTTCTGACCTACCAAATGCCCAGAGGGGCAGGGCCTTGGATAAGAATCAGTGGTTTAGCGGGGAGCCATCAAGAGTTCTTGAATCAACACTTTTCACATCAAACTAGTAAGCCCTCTGGGCTGTGAAGGGAGAAGGGCTGGTTTCTGGAACCTTTTGTTAACTGAAGACAGAAAGGGTCTCCTGGGTGCTAAGTTTGTGAATGGAATGCTGAATGCCCAACTGGGCATGCTTCCTGCTGAAGATTAGAGAGTAGAATTTCTATTCTCTTCCATTCTGGTGCAATCTGCAATCTCAGCCTTCCAGCTCTTGATTGTGTGTTCCTCCTGGGCCTGCCACACTCTCTACTTCCTGACATCTCCCCAAATTCTCATGTCCCTAGGAAATTTAACTTCTGGGTGCCTTTCCACAAAGGCACAACTCAGGGACAACTGATCTGAGAGTAGGGACAGGACCCCCGGGGAAGGAAGGAAGTTCTCTGGAGACATTGGGAATTTCCATCTGCTCAATTTTCTAAATCCAGGAGCCCCAGGAAAGACACAGCACATTTAGAAAATATGGAACACCATGCGTCTTTGATGTAACAGTGTATAGTCTTTCAATGTGCATGAAACATGGTGATGTTATGTGTACAGATCTAGATTTGGAGTTTATAAACTCATTGCCTCTAGTTGAACTAATTTAATATGGAAAATAAAAATAACACAAACTCTTGGGTTTCCCTTGGACTCTATCCTTCTAAATTGCATAAAACTATTTCAGGAATTGTTGCTATGGTACTGGTAGATGGGATGTTATTATCTACCCTACTTTATAAAGGAGAGAAACAGAGTCTGAAGGACCTCAAATATGCACTCCTCCCAAACAATAAGATCTTAGCCAGCTGGGATTCTGGAAAAGGGCATTTCTCACAAAATACGCCTAAGTTTCATGCACAGGATTGCAGTCCTAATGGCCTGTCTGGATGATGCTTCAGATAGACCTTCAGGCCATTTACAAATGGACTATTCGCTCTTCCTTTTGGTCATTTCTTTTCCAAAGCCAGCCTGCATGCATCCAATTTAGAGCAGAGGAAAATAAAATTTATCCTGGTTTTTATAGCCAATTCATCTGGAATATTTGGTGGCGGTTGCTGTGTCTAAAGTCTGGCCAGGTCATGTAACTCTGAAGATAAACAGGTTCTAATTATTTGGCAATAGAATAGCAGGACTGTAAGACCAAGAGACATGGTATGATAGATTCACTCAACATGAAAGCAATAGTAAGTGTTTATGTCTCCTCCTCCTTCAGTAGATCAGGTTGGGAAGAAAATAGTTTGGGATCTCAATTCCAAAGGGGAAAAAGGAAGTGTATCATGACTGTAACAGGTAGATAGGAGAGAGGACAATCATCTCAGAATAGGTGGGCTCTGTAGGACGATGGTATCTGCTTCAATCATCTGAAGAAGGCATCAGGATATGGTTAGTAGGTTTTAGCAGGAAAAGATACGTTCTCAGGGGCTGGAGTGGCTCAGTTGGTGAAGCATCTACCATAGAAGGCTGAGAATCCAAAGTAAGATCTCTAGAACTTATGGCAATCATCAGCAATCCTAGCACTGAATAGGAAGAGGCAGAAAGATTCCCAGGGCTTTTGAGGACAGCTTTTTCAGCTGAATTGGTGAGCTCCCGAATCACCAATAAGAATCTGTGTTTCAAAAATAAGGTAGAGATCAGTAGAGGATGACACAACTCCATGTGTTCAAATGCGAATATGACACTTCATATAAGCACTTGCAAAGACATCCCCCATCCTGCTACCAAGGAAGTCCATGGAATAGAGAAGGATGTTCCTTTACCTTAGTTTTATCTGTAGTGAAAGGACAGTCTCTAGTACTGATGGCTACCACTGAGGGAGATGTATGTTCTGAATAACAGCTAACCACATGCTCATAATTTGTACCTAAACTCAAGATAAAATGTTTTAACATCTTGTAGGGTCCAGAGGTCAAGAAATTTGAGGGCTGTCTAGTGATGAGAGAAGACACTCTATTTGAGTTTATTACTATTATTTTTTGAGTTAAAACAAATCAAGCCTCCTAGGTGCCTTTGTCTAGGACCCACCCACCATCTCCTCAACTTTATCCAGTAGAGTTTCCTCCTTAAGCCTTATCTTATCTTGGTGTCAGAGTCCTTCAGAAGTGCTTCCTTGTACCTCTCCATCTAAATTGTGTCTTTACATAGGTCTATTGATGCATCCTACATATTTCCTTTATAGAACTTAACTGCACGAAAACATGGTTGCAAAGTGTGATAAGCTATTTAATATTTTCTTCTATTAGACAGTAAGGACTCTAAGGACCAGGGCTTTGTCAAGCTTCCAGTGATTTCCAGTGCCACACAGTATAAAGTGAATGACTGGGCAGCCTGGAAACTCCAGTTTTAGTCTATGTTCTTCTATGATACAGCTGAATGGGCTTGGCTTTTCTGAGACCCAGTTTCTTTATCTGTTAATATACTCTAGATCTTTTGGAAGCCTCTTTTGGATAAGTCTTTTCTCCCCAGTAGTAACACCATTCTTTAATTCACCCTTCAGATGATCTGACTCTTCATTCTATCACTAATAAGATCGCTTGTTACTGTTGGTTCCATAGCTCCCTTGGAAAGACCCATCATCATGCTGATGTCTGCCTATTTCATTTGCCAAAGTCTCAGTCGATGTTTCTTCCCCCATTTGTCTTTTTGGTTCTCTGGGGCTTCCTCTTTCCTACTCTCATTCTCTTCAGTCTCTGAAAGCTCTCCCTTTTAGAAAGAATGAAGCAGAATGCTCCCAAATGTCTTTCTGTGTTTAGTTGCTCCAGGGCATCTAATTGTAGGTGCTCAGATAGTCAGTGAGCTGACAGTATTGCTCAAGTTCATTGTATGTTTATTTCCAAATCCACATTTGGTGACATCATGTTGATGCTAGAAACTGGAAGTGTTTTTTTTTTTCTCTTGAAGAACCAAATGTTGAATATTTTTCTACACACTGCAATCTAAGTTCCTTTCACAGCAAGGCTGTGACTTAGTGTAGAAAGCTGGTTAAACTAATACTCTTTCATCATTAAACATTACTAGGTAGAGTCTTTCTAATGAGAATGGCCATGGGTAAACAGATCCAAAAGCCAGGTAAATAGACTGAGAAAGATATATAAAATGCCAGTTGTATTTTTCAAATTTATGCCAAGAAAATAGAGCCCGTGCCAGGTAGGCTAGGAAAGGGACACTGGTGTCAGAAACTCACTAGAAAAGGATGATAGAGTTCAAAGGTCAAATAGGAGAAGTAAGCTCTGGGTTGCAAGGAAGCCACTACTGTTCTTGCACTGGGGTACCCAAAAGAGGTGTGGAGATCAGGAGTGTGGCCCACAGAAGACAAGAGCTTGTAGAAATGGAACTTCTGTAACAGGCTGTTGCTGCTGCTGCTGTTTTATCTTTAAAACCAGGGGCAAGCAAAAGAATAGCTTGGCTTTTTCCTTGCCACAGTGGTCTGCTGAGGACTTCCATTGGAAATCAGAATCAGAAGTTGGACAGAATAGGTGTTTCGGAAGTACAGCTGGCAGGGTTCAGTCCCTCTGACACAGACTGGGACAAAACAAGAATTAGCAAGTAGGTAAGTCAGCATCAAATAAGGACAATTCCCAAATTAATTCTTGAAGAGACTACCAGTTACTAGTTTCCTAGCATCCAGAAGCACACCCTCTTCTAGGAACCTAAACAATCCCCTTGGGTTTAGTTCCCCAAATCCATTCTACAGTGAACTCTGATGAACATCCAAAAAATTAACATATTGACAACTTGGTGACAACTTTGTGAAGTTGAACTCAAGAGCAAAGAACTATGATATTTTGCAGAAATATAGAAGCTTTCTCAAGTTTTACCCTGGGCCATAACTAGCAATGGTTATATATTATTTGTCCCTGTTTTCACTCTCCCTTCCCCACCTCCTCTCTCTAACTATTTTAGGGGAGTCTGGGTAGGACTGTAGAAGACAAGATTACAGAGATGCCTTAGACTTTGCCCACACTGAACTCAGCACTGCACAGGAAGTGGGTGATCATAGGTTGGTCTCACTAGACATGATTAATGCAAAATCCACAGGTTAATTTTAATGGAATGAAAATGGTGCTTGCTACGGGGCAGATCAAGATGAATGAGCTTTCTCTGATAGCTTCGGTGGTATTGTCTCACCAGTAACCTAGGGGGTTAATCTCCTCCTCATTTATTTAAGATTTATATTCTCTTTGGGACTGATATACCAAGCATATATATGGGCCTTTCAATAGATATAGTTGTCATTAAATATCTTTGAGAGGAGGTTGATTCTATACTCAAGAAAACGAAACAAGAAGGATGCTCAACTAAATGTCTTGTCATCAGATGCTCAAATGAATATATACTGGTGTTTGTGGATAACCTGTACAGCATCTCATAAATTCTAAATTATCTTTGTGAACATATGTTATGCTGTTTCCCTTGGAGAAGCAGGAAGGGAAGAATGTCTGTACATGTTTAATACAGATACAGTTTAAAAAGCATTTTTCTCTACCGGTGGCTGATCTCATGGATGAAGAGCTCAACAGATAGTGAAGGCTGGCTGCATTTTCTCCCCTTCATTTGCTCATCTTCCACAGAGGGAGTTTGTTTTAGAGTTTTGCACTAACTACTATGCCTTGTAAGCATGGGAAGCACATCAGGATTTGTTCTGGTTTCGAGAAGACCAGTCTGTATTTTAGACCTGGCTGAACCTTGTTCCAGCAATTTGATTAGAGTATGTGTTCACAGCAGCACTGTCCTGGAACGTGGCCATGTGTCTGTCATTACATGTTGTCTAGGGATGCCAGCATCACTCAGCACTTCCTATAACTCAGGTTTTCATTTGCTATTCTTCTAGGGAGTCAGATGCAGAGAAGAAGATGCAAAGGGGTGAAGGCAAGAGCATAGATGGTATAAAATGTGTGTCTGCAGAGGACACAGAAGTTGAGGAGGGAGACAGATGGTTTGGGAATCATTTTTAGCTGTCATGAACAGCCATGGCAAATGCTGGTGAGGAAGGAGATACCTACAGAGGTCTCTGAGGCTGGCCCCTGTCTTTTTCCGGGTGTGTGTGTGGGGAACCCCTTGTACTAAAGATTTACTTACTTATTTTTATCAATTAGAAGATGGACTGTATCTTTGTTTCATTTTTATTGATCAATGATAAAATACCCTGCATAAAACAACCTGAGGGAGAAAGGGTTTAGTCTGGCTTACAGTTTAAGAGTACAGTCAGTCATTGCAGGGAACTCAAGGGGGCAAGAGTTTGAAGCAGCTGGTCACATGACCCCCACCACCAAGAAACCGAATACAGGTAGGTGTGTTAGTGCTCAGCTTTACTCTCTCTTGTTTATGTGGTCCAGGATCCCTGCCAACCACAGTGGTTGGGTCTTTCCACCTCAATGAATGCAATCAAGATAACACACTCACTCATGGCATTCTCAGAAGTCCATCTCCCTGATAAGTCTTGATTTTGTAGACTGGGCAATTAACACTAATCATCCCGGTGCTTTGCTTTGCTGAGGAGGAATTCCTGGGCATCAGATTTCATTCAAGTCACAGGGAGCTTGTACTTCAGCAGACCTCTTGTATTATCTGATGCTGCAATTCTGAGGAACCGTGAGTTTCTGCAGAAGTAGGATGCACACACTGAAGCACGCATGCAAGTCTGTGGACAGCGCACGGTGACCTTGTCTGGTCAGAGTCACTTATTCTCTTATAGCTATAGTTTCGTCATCTAAACACATCTACTGAACTGGAAGGCCAGTCAACTCTGAGGGCTTCTTATGAAGCCCTGAGAAGTCCCCCCACTGAAAGTATTTTTTATGAATTGGCTATATTTCAACCACAAGAAGAAAAGTTATTTAAATGACATTTCTTGGTAGGATTCAGTTGCCTCTTACAAAAGAGCGGTCAGCTTCCTAATGCCACCCTCACTGCTCAAAGAGTCCCACTTGAATTTTTATTTTATTTTATTTTATTTTATTTTGCTTTGGCTAAATTGGAAACAACCCCCTCATTGCACATAAGTGGCAATTACTAAATGCTGTATCTACCTGAGAAATGCCTTTAAAACTTCTGTTCTAGTTGGTTTGAATTGTCTCCAGTGTGGGGGAAGAAGCTATAAAGAGTTTCTCCAGAAGCCAGCATGTGACCTAGGCCTTGTGGGCTGCAGGGTTTTGAGGCCACAGAAGCCTCCAGAAATCACTGGTGTGCTCTATAGCTCTGCTATGGAGTACTTGTGTGCGTTTGCATCTCAGCACACATGGGTGTGCGTTTATGAGAGGATGTGGTGGTGGCAAGAGCAGGGGCGGCTTCCACTGCCAACAGACTTCCCGCTTTTTAGAAAGAATGGAGTTTTCCTTGGCTCCACTGCCAGCTGCTTTATCTGTTTTCATTTTAAAGACGTGGTTCCAATGTACTCTCCTGAAATCCCCTGGCTCAAGCCAGGTATGTGATTTTCAGGTGCAGGTCCAGGGAGGATGTAAGTTGCCAGCAGTGGTCTGTGAGAGGGAGGGTTGCTTAGAGGAAAGCCAGCTGAGGTCCTCCCGCCAAGGGGTGGGAAAAGATCCAGAACCAAGGTCCCTCCATGGGAAAAGTTCTCCCTCCAGCTCTGGCAGAAACTCATGTCTAAGAATTTTGATTGGCTTGGCTAAGCTAACTTTTTGTGATGAAGGAGGGGATGCTAAGCCCAAGTTGAATAGAATGCCACAAGTTGAGGTAAAGCTTTTCATAGAGGGGGCTTTATGTTGACCCTCTTCACGATGTTGCCCCGTGATCAGTAGCCACCATGGCTTATCTTGCTTCTTTCCTTGCATGTTTATGCTCACTTGGGTAAACACCCCATCTGCCTCGTCAGAACTTGAGCTTTGAATTCAAATCAAGCTATGTGTCAACTGACCAGCCTGTCACAGCACCTAGCATACAGGTGGTGCTTTATAAATCTTGCTTATGTGAATGATCAAATGACAAAATTCTACAGTTTCTAACAAGGATCAACTTAAAGGTTCATTCATTCTACATGGATTTATTTAGCATCTGATATATGCTAAGGCCTGTTATAAGTACTAAAGCTGATGGATAATGATATAGATAGAGATAATAGGGCTCAGAGTAGGAAGGACAGGTAACATTTGTGACATGTTCATGTGTATTTATATGTGTGTGTTTGAAGATGTGATCTCGTGTTGAACCTGGAGCTCACCAGTTCTGCTAGGCTGCCCAATGAGTGCCTGGAGTCTGCCTGTCTTGACTCCCTAGCACTGGAATTACAGATGTCAGGTGCCATGTGTAGCTGTTCATATGAGCGCTGGGGATCCAAACTCAGATCCTCACACATATGTGGCCACCACTTTGTTAACCAGGCCAGCTCGCCAGTCCCTTCGATACTTCATTATGCTTTTGACTGTTGGGAGCTTCTCATCTCTGTTCTGGTTTGAGACCTAGACTTTCCACATTTATGGCCACTTCCACCTCTTCAAAGCCAACCCTCCAATGACCTGCAGAGGGAACTGAAGTGACTTCAGGTGACTCAAGAAAGTGGGTTTCTCCCATTTGTCTTTCAGCTCTCTTCTCTGACCTAAATATTCAGTAACAGCATTTCTGTCTCTTTCCTCCCACATGTGGCCCCAGGCTTTGCCAATGCAGGTTCCCAAGAGGTAGCTTTGATCTTAATTTGATGGAAAACATTTTAAGGATGTTACAGAACCATGAAAATCCTCAAGAAAAAATAAACTCTCACAAGAAGGAAGTTCCTAAGGACAGCCTTAATGGACTTTTGAGCTTTGAAAAAGACTCTACCTTGATGAATAGAGAGCTCAGCACTACCCTGAGCCCCTGGCATCTCAGGGGACCCATGCTCCATGCATTCCCATCTCTGATCAGGTCCTGGTAATCGATGTGATTTTATCACTTTCAAGCTCTCAGAGGAGCTCTGAGGCTCTTCTCTAGCTTCTGCATGATGGCTCCGAATTTGACAAGTCCAAACTACTAGATGGCAGAGGCTCAACTTCCCTGCCTGCAGGTCAACAATGGCATCTTCTGGAAGCCACAGTGGAAGGCTTTTTTAAGGTAGCATGGGGCTTGGTAGTCAGTTAGCTGGCAAATGAGCAATGAGGAGTCCAATCTCCTTGTCTTTTGCTTCCCTGGATGTCATAAAGGATGCTTTTTGTTCTGATTCCTCTTCTGGCCATGACTCTCTTTCCTCCTTTGCTCTCTCTCTCAAACAGCGCTTCCTTTTCCTCTCTAAACTAGAGTTCTCCAAGGAGCTTACTGTTCAGATAATGTTGCCTCCATAGGCCTTGGGTACTAAGATAAAAGTGTCCAGGAAAAGTCAATTCTTTCCTTGTCCTCCTTTTCTTCTACCAGCTGACTGGTGAGGTATCTGTTGGGGTCTTATTAAAATGTTAAAGCCCACAAATTCCAAGCAGCATGACAATTCAGATCATGGGACATCTGTATTTTTTTCTTTAATCTTTTCTTTTATTGATTTAAGTTTTATTGCATTTTGATGAGAAAAGATACATGATTTCAATTTATCTGAATTTGTTAACATTTAAAAACATATTTTAAGTAAATAGAATTAAATCACATTCTTGTTTCCCTTTTGTACCCCAACTCCTCCCAGAGATCCCCCTTCAATATCTCCAATACCTTTTTTGTCATATTCTTTAAATTTTATAAAATATTATAACAATAATAATGAGTAATATAGAAGTTGTTTGATATAAAACAACAATGAATTTAACAGTCTTATGTAGATGCTTGTCTACAGCAATACTGAAAATACATGTTTTTCTCAATATAAATTTTAAATATCTCCAAACATATTAACTGTATATTTGGCACAGCAGAACTGTCAACTCTCAGCTTAGCTACGATAGAGGTAAAATCCTTTGGTGATATGAGGGTCATTGAAGTACAACCTTATTACAATAAAATCCAATGTCTAAAAATTGTTCTTATTTTGGGCTTGTACCACAGTAAGAGCCAAGATTTTAAGCTCTTCTAAATACAAAACAAACAAACAAAAAGACTTTATATATTTATGTTCATTTAAGGGATATCTGTTTTGAGCCTTTCCTATGACTACGCAGGATCTTGGGTCTGAAAACTGAAAAGACAGAGATAGGATCTAGGGTCTTGCTACTGAGCTGAAAGGATGCTGTGTGGCTGGCTACACAGGTGGTCGGGTCCACAGGTCCAAATACCCTTCCAAATTAAAGGGGACTTGGAGGTCAAATCTTATTTCTTCATTGGGGAAATCAGTGCTTCAAGGGAGGAATAGACATTCCTGAAGATGTGGGTGAGAGAAGCCCCTTCATTCAGCTTGCTTTGGGAAACCCCAGGTGCTTTGTAGCAGGATGCCTCTGAATGGAACAAGTTTCTTGAGATTGGAACAATGGCCAGCTGATTTCTTTCTGTCCTTTTATAGAGTAAAAGAGACTTACTGAGCATCAGACTCCTGGAGCCACGACCAGGCTAACCAGACCCTTTTCCTTCCATGGTCTGCATATTTGGAGAAAATAAATAGTAATTTCTTCTTACATAGAAATCTTGTGTATTTCTCTATCATACACTTTCTCTGGTGCTGTTGGTAGATTGTCTACCACAAAGTTGGTATCCCTAAATACTTCAAAAGTAGGATGAGTATTGACTGTTTCCATTTGTGGATGTTTATATATGGAGGAGAGAGAGCGAGACAGAGAGACAGACAGAGAGACACACAGAGAGGAAAATGGAGACAGTGACAGAGCCAGAGAAGAGATACACAAAGTGGCAGAGAGACACAGGGAGACGAGACACACAAAGACGGAGAAGACCTTAGATAGTCTGTAGATTCCTTGGACAGCTCACTTCCCGACTTCACAGATATGTGATAGACAGATATTGGGCTGTTAGCTCCCTTCTCAAGGGCTCAATGAAAAGTAGGTAAGTGTCTTTCTCTGAGGCTGAAGTTTTCCTGTGTAGCCGCAGGAAAACACAAAAGGCCCAAACTGATGCTATAATCTCTTTCTCTTTTAGGGGAGACTGTCAATGTATTTTTCAACAGTTTTAAACTCCCAGTTGTTTATAGTAACTGGAGATGGTAGAACCTGGCTGAAGTGGGAAGGCTGAGTTTTATCTAACCTCTAATTTATTTCTCTCAAGTTTGTCCAAGTTCCTCAGACGCCTTTACCCTGTAAGTTAAGCCATTGTTTGTCAAGGGAAATATAAATTAAGAGCTCTCTTTCTGAGTTAAATGGAAACTTGGGCTGGGGAAGCAGAATTTCACTCTACTCCTCAGATCCTCAATGTAATATAGGAGTTGGAATCCATGCAAGACTTAACTGTGATGGATTCTGGAGGAGTACTAACTCTAAGAATGTGGGAGGTGAATGGAGCCAGAAGCCTAGCTGAAGTTTGACTCACCAGAGCTCTTAATAATCAGTTTGGAAATTCCATGGCATTATTGAAAGGGGGGAATTTTCCTTACCTCCACACAAAATGGAGTCTGAGACTATCCATACTCTCTAATTGGAATCCCTATTATATGAGCCAAAAGCTGTGCCCAGACGCCATGGTCATCCCCGTGTTTATTGTCATAAGACAGTTAACCTTCTAGTACTACATGAGCTGTCCAATTATGGATCTCCAGATTGTATGACTTGGAAGACACACAATTAAGGAGTAACTCCAGCCAAAACTGAATTTGCAAAGCTGATCTAGAGCCAATGAGAAGCAACACGAATCTCCTTTGGTTTTTCTCTATAGCACCAGAAATAATGATTGCAAGTGTGAAGCCTTTACTGTGAAAGTCAAAGGTAGATGAGAACCCTGTTCTATAATAGATACTCACCAGGCACTAAATTCCATCTTTCAGCATCTACCTTGTTTGATGACAATCAAACTGCTTCCTGTGGAGCTTCATATATCTGCCTTCATAGACTCCAGAGGACATTAAAGAGAGATACTCAGCACAGATAGTAAAGAGAACCAACAGCCAAGAGATAACTGCTCTATCTAACTGAATGATGAAGCACCACAGGTCAGCAGGAAGGTAATTTAAAGAGGATCTTATGGATGATGTTTCACAAACACATGACAGGTTACAGTGCAGATCCCAGGACTCTACTTCCAAATCCATTGGATCAGAGTTTCTCTGGGTAGATCTCAGGAAGCATCATTTTGATCAACTTATTATCATAAACTGAACACATGGCATTATATAACACATGGCATGTATGTATATATATATGCATATGTATATATATGCATGTATATGCATATATATTCATATATATAAAATAAGTTCTTAAGCATAGTAGATGCCTTCAAGATTAGTATATGTAGGTCACATACAAGGGGTACAGAATTCATATAGCTTTAGGTTCTAATGTAGTAGTTTCATCATAAGACAGTTATTTGTAAAATTGCTTGGTTTTGAAAATAGTATTCCTACTTAAAATATTTTGTTATTGTCCATATATGGATGTGTGTACATATGAGTGAAAGCACATGTGCACCACACATGTGCAAGTCACATGTGCAGGTAAGCAGACAACTCTGAGGAACTGGTTCTTTCTCCTGTGGATTCAGAGTCCTGAACCCTGGCTGTCAGGTTTGCATAGCAAGTACTTCTACCTGCTGGGACATCTCACCTACCCAGAATTCACACTTAGGAATGAAACTGTCTGCTATGCTCTACAGTATGCAAGCATTTAAGTTGTAGACCACTGGTAGAATCTTCCTGGGATCATAGATGGATGTAAAGTAACAGACTGACACAAGATGGGGAGGGCTCCCTCCACTTAGACTGAGGATTCTCAGAACTGTCCAGTGACAGACAGCTCCAAATCAGGTCTCAAGGCTCCCAGTTCATCTTCTCAGTTACAATTAAGGATGAGAATGGAAATGTCCTGGCCCTACGACAAGAGAAAACACCAGAAGGGAAGAGTGAGAAGAAGCTAGAAGCTGGAGACTTGGGCTGGTGACGTGCAGATTAAAGGTGCTTGAATGTTGTACAGAGACTAATTCTGCCTGCAGACCTATTTTGCAAGTAGTGGTAGGTATTATGGAGGTGTGCTGGAGCTAGTAGAAATGGAGGATGCCTTGGGCTGGCTAACTTGAGTGACTGGAGACCTCAAAGTTTATGACGTAGAGATGAGGTAGAAATCGGTATCTTGTGCCTTGATGAGGTTACTTGACTCATGCTTTTTTCTTTCTGGATGCCAAATTGAGAGATTAGTGGTAGCTCTTGGGGTGGGACTTGCTTCTTTGAAAAGCAGGAAAGTCCTTAATGTCCCACTATCATACAGCCTTCCTTACTTCCCTCCTGCTTCTTGGCCACCCAGCCTGCCTGTACACATAATCTATGGCCCCCAGTGCAATGACATGGCTTGAGACACACAGTGAAGGTCTGAGAAGTCCTTGACAGCACCTCTTCTGAGGTTACTTCAGTGTAAGCCTCTTCAGCCCTGTACTCTGGGGACTGCAGAAGAAATTCAGGACCCTTCCAACTCTGCTTCTACTTAGTTTTCCAAACAAATAGCTGTGCCATACCTTCATGAGAAGCCATGATAGAGAAACAAAGCATATACCCTTGTCTGGATTCATCTAATTGTTCATCAGAAGCTTATGATAATTTTCTATAGTTGTTGAGTCATTGTCTCAATGCTAGGAGTATGGAGAGCTCTGTCTTCTCTTCTTGTGTATTTGTCACTGTAAAAATTTGAAGTTAGTAACTGATTTTTCCTCTGTGATAGTTGATCTAGCGTCTAGTATTCCTATGTGTGAGGCTGTGTTCTCAACACTGCAGTGTTCTTGGAGCAGGGTAATGCCAGATACGAGAAACAAAAGACTATTTGGAGCTGTGATCTTTGAAGTCAGCAAACTTAAGGAGACAAAAGGGACACAGAACAAAGAAAACCATGCTCGTGAGAATGATTTTAGAAATACTCTCCATGGAAGAAGTAGAGAAAGAGTGGAACAGACACATAATGAAAATTTACCTTTCATAAGAAAGAGAGGCCTGAATTTCAATTTAGAATCCTGTGAGTCTCCAGTGATGGTGCCTTACTGAGACTTCCATGCCTTGGTGGAGTCCTTGAGACAGGAGGATGGGTTTTTTATCTGTGAAACCAGTAAAGGAGTTCTCTGAGGCTATACAGCAATGGAAACTCTTGGTAAATCAATAGCAGTCACCTTGGGTTGATGGCCACTAATGATCAAGTTGTTAAAGGGCAGCAGAGTGAACATTCTTGTGGATGTTTCGCCTGAGGTCCATGTGGATGTTGGCCTTTTGTGAGCACCTAGACTTAGTCTCTACCTTTGATAAGGTGTGGCCTTTTGTGAGCACCTAGACTTAGTCTCTACCTTTGTTAAGGTGAAGAATCTCTCAGTCTGGTTATGATACTATCAGACTAGTGTCTCAAACTTTCAAGTTAGCTATTTCAATTTTCTCTTCTTTATATTTCCTGCACACTCAAATGGCAAATTTTCTGTATACAGTGAGGGTGACTGTCACACACTACCTAGGAAAGGCTACCGAGTCAGGAGAGCTGGTGGCCACTCAGGCATCCCATCCACGTGTCTTAGACACCTGAAAAGCATCCACTAACCCCTCTTGTTTCTTGGGGCTTTGTATCCTTTGTGATTCAAAGGTTTGCAGGTAGGTCCACAGAAAGGGTGTGGCTATGTTCACCAACACAGTATTTGCTCCCAATTCTTCATGATATGGGAAAGTGTGAGTCAGAACACGAGGAAAAAATGGAAGGAAATGTAATATTGGAAAACTTCTAGGCCCACTCGTTCTGGAGTAAATCCTCAGACCCAGAAAGATTCAGTGCTTTTATTTTTAGTTTGCTATGTTCTCTTTGAAAGCCATTTCAAAGGTGGAGAGGGGTAATCAATTTATGCCATAAGAGGGTGGCTCCCCTCCTCAGATGACTAGGAAATCACATACGAATTTCAAAGGCTTTTTAACCTTTTCTGACATTTAAAACTAGAGACTGCCAGATGCAGGTGAACTGAAAACAAGGGGCAAGCTGATGTCCAATGGAAAAGAGGTTGGATCATCCAAATTCCTTTGCTGTTATACACTTGACTTCATGAAATGGTTGAACATGAGTATACCTCCCCCCCAAACTCACACTCACACCAACTGCTGGGTTGTCATGGCTAAAAATGAGCCCAGAGCAAGCTATCAGGAACATGTCCAGATAACATTTTATTCTTTTCTCTATCATTAAGGTTTTAATGGTTGGATTCCACACTGGAAGGATTAAAGCTGAGCTGTTTGGAAATTTACAGCCTATCTTAGACTCTTGCATTCTCTCTCTCTCTCTCTCTCTCTCTCTCTCTCTCTCTCTCTCTCTCTCTCTCTCTCTCTCTCTCTCCCTCCCTCCCTCCCTCTCTCTCTCTCTCTCTCTCTCTCTCTCTCTCTCCATCTCTTTCCCTTTCCCCACTTCTCTCTAACAAGTTAGCACCATGTGTTTTGCCCTTGTTCCAGAAGCTATTATTAAAATAAAAAAACACCTTTGACCATAAACACAAGTGAAAATTGAAGCACGCTTATGAAAGTTTATTATTTTTTGCTTCAGTAACCTCAGCCTACATGGAGAACTTTATTTGCCTCAGGAGGTCCTTCAGTCGGGTAATGAAAATGCATAGGGGTGGGCAATCCTGAATAATCAGGATCAGGAGGCAGCTGAGGGCCAGTATGCATCTTGGCCTTGGGCCTGCAGACTGCTCAAGTGTGGAGGCTCACACTCTCCCCATTTCTCTTTCCTTAGGGCCGCCCTTCCTTTGGGGTCATTTTAAGGAAACTGGGTATTTGAGTTGGTCTCAAGCCAACTGCTCCTCTGCTGGCTTGGCTGATGTCTATCCAGCTCATATAGTGGAGTCTGTCGACTTCCTGTAGCTTTGCTCTGACTTTAGGCATTTTAAGGTTCTGCCTGGGATCCTCTGTCCTCAACAAAACATGACAATGAGACAGAGGGAGAGAGAGAGAAGGAGAGAGAAGGAGAAGGAGAAGGAAGAGGATGAGGAAGAAGAAGGCTGGAAAAGCATATGGAAGGAAATGGTGAGGAGAACCAGTGATGGAAAGGAGGCCTGATATAGCAGAGAGGTGGTCTCACTAGAACACAGTATTTTTGGAAAAGGGAGGATTAACTATGTTATTTGATAATGACCTTTAGTTCAAGAGAAAGAGGGAAAGGTATGAAATAAAAATATTTTTATAAGAACTAAAAATACATTTCTATAACATTTATGTGATAGCTATTTGAATAATCCTTCCTCTTCTCTTTTCTGTCTGTCTGTCTGTCTCTGTTTCTCTGTCTCTCTGTCTCCGTCTCTGTCTCTGTCTCTCTCTTTCTCTCTTTCATGCTTACTCTGTGTATGTCTCTCTGCATTTTCAGGCAAGATGGTTACACATCTACAAGTTACCCACTCTAAGGAGTAGCTCAAAACCTAGCGTTTAGAGATGAGTTTCTTGAACTAGTATAAAGATACTCATATATAAATCCACATAAGAATCCTCCACCCCCCAAAAAAACCTACCTAAAAATAGAATGATCATATGACCCATTTATATCACTTGAATATACAACTGAAGGACTCTAAGTCAACATTCCACAAAGATACTTCCATGTCCATGTTTACTGTCCTGTTGGCAACAGCCTTGGAATGCAACCACACTAGATGTCCATAAACAAACAAAACAAACAAATGAATACAGAAAATGTGGTCTAAATACACAGTGGAGTTTTATACAAGCATGAAGAAAAATGAAATCCCATTTTCAAGAAACTAGATGTAACAGGACATGACCATATTAAACAAAATTGAAATAAGCTAGACAAAAGTGCATAATTTCTCTTATATGTAGAGCCTAACTTTAAAATTATTTATGGGTTTATATACATGTGTGTGTGTATTTATACATGTGGGGGATATTTATGTGTGTCTGTAGGTCATTAAAATAGAAAGGGGTTCATGAGAGAGGAGGAAGCGATCGGAAGAGTAGTGGGGAATAGTGAAAGTAAAGGGATCCATTTGATGGGAAGGCAGAAAGGGAGACTAGCTGGGTAAAGAATAGGAACTGGCCAGAGGAGGACCAAGAGTGAGGCAGTGAGGAGGAGAATGAGTGAGGACAATGTACAATGACATAGATATTTAGATGCTGTGATGAAACCCATTACTTTGTATGTAAGCCTAAAAAATGATAAAATGTCAAAATAATAAATATATTTTAGAACAATAAAAAATTAAAACAAAACATTCTTGGTAACCAAGACTTCAAAGTTAACCACTAGACCATCTCTGGGATGGGGCCCTTGTTGTTGCATCCAAGATGGCTCCACCTGTGTTTAAGGCAGCAGGTAGAGCATGGGATGAAGACCAGGGTGAAGAATCATGTCGTTTGTCTCCTCTGGAATCTCACAGATGAGTGTTTTCCACCAGCAAGAAATTAGCCCTTTGACCACACATACTGCAAAGAAAGAGGGAAAACTCATTTGAAGTGGAAACTTGTAGTTTCTTTGGAAAGTTAGTTATATCAAATGATGTTTCACTGAGGCAGACACAGGTGAAAGGATGTCTTACTAAAACAGACATGTGAAAGAGTGTTTTTCTGAAGCAGACACAAGTGAAAGGATGTTTTGATATAGCAAACACGTGAAAGGACCTGGGATGAAGGAGTATAAATATGACCCCACAGACAGTGGGATATGAGCACTGAGCAGTGGTTTGGTTTGCTCTGCCTTGCTATTCTTCGCTAAGGACATACATGTTTTGATTCACTTTACATTATTCTTGTTGAGCTCAACTTGTGGTAACACAGCTGTTGAGAGAAACCCAAGAACTGCTTGTAAGGCTCCTGTGGCAGCTTGCTGCTTCTGCACCTTCATCTCAGGCTGGTGTTTGTGCGTGGTGTCTGCCTGCTGAAAGGACTGGTCTGTGGCTGCTAGTTCCTATATGCTGTCTGCCTGCCTAGAGAACTGGTCGGCAGCTGCTGAGTCGTATTTGGTGTTTGATGTGGGACTGAACTGCTGTCAAAGAAGATTCAGATCATCCCCAAAGAACTTTTGCTGAACAGGTTCACTTCTCCCATATACTAATAACTTTTCTCTTCTACTACCTCTGCCAGATGGTGGGCTAGAGGAGAGATTGAACTCTTATTAAAAGTAGGCTGCAAAAAAAATGTATTCCCACACTCATTCTCCATTTTCAGTCATTTATTTATTTTTTTATTATTGAAGAACAAGAGAAAAGACTATATGAAATGATGAGTAGCTTCTGTTATAGCAGTTAGTGGTGTCTCTAGCCCAGACTGTGATGTGTGGGCCTGTGTTTGGTTGGCCATTTTTGTTCTCCATTGTTCCTCATAGGGAGAGATACAATCATCATTTCCTTGCTCATCTAACCTTTTCTCTGTTTTCCCAGTGGGCTCTTGTTTTATACCGCATCAAAATTGTCATTGAATTAACTTTATACAAAACCCACCAGCATCATATTGTAGATGCAAAACTCAGCTATACAATGGACCCCAATTGTAATTTCATGACATTATTTTAAAATTGAGGACCTAGGCATATGGTTGTACTATTTTTCCATGACTTATTTTGTGCTTGTCTGTGGGGAATAAACCCAGTCATTTCCCCAAAGCCTTCCTGGTAAAGGATTAGGGCTATAATAGTCTTTGGATACTATCTGGCTCAGGAATTATGATTATTATTTTGTCCACTGGGGCCCTAACATGGCTTCAGCCCTTCACCCTGGGACAATGAGTAAGAAGCACCAAATCTTGCATTTTCTTTCTCCCTGCTGCTTCCCATCTGAGCCATGTAAGATGTTTCTGGTTACTGTCTTTCCAGCATAATTAAATCCAGTTGGCCTTCTGGTTGACCTCAGGAGTATCAGTTAAGCCCATTTATTAAACATGAAATGATTCCAAATGCTCATGATCCAACTTTCCCAAGGGGATGCAAAGACAGATCATATGCTGAAAGCGTCCTGCTGGAAATACCAGAGAGAAAGCAGATGTGGTATCTCTGGAGCTAGCATCACCATCCATGAATAGAACTCTCAGCTCAGTGATGGTAATGATCCTCAGTGATTCCAGAGAGGCTTCTCTTACCTCCTTTTTTTACTTCTTTTTCCACTTAAGAAGGCTTGCTCTTGTTTGGAACACATAAGGAAGACTAAGATAAATGATGTGCCATAGTAGGCAAATATTTTAATTTTGATTGGTGACTTGGGGACAGAGATTCTCAAAGAAATTATTGGAGTGTCCAACCATAGGGTTGGGATACTTCTATCCAATATTCACTATTCTCTTCGTTATAAGAGGGTATTGAGAAGTGTATGAAGGATGTATAGCAAATCAGCTCCATTTAGGAAATAGAGGTCAAGGGGCTTGCTGCTTTTGTGAGGTAGTTGTACATAGGAGTGGTCAGGAAACATATTGGTATTTATAGATAATACCCATTATTATGCTTTTTTCACTTCTGTATAAAAGAAGGAATATTCATTTTATCCATTGGGAGGGAAGAGAACTAGAGAAATATTTTGGGGTCCATGATGTATACACAAGTTCATTTGAGTATACAACATGGTGTGGGTGTGTATAGCTAACTGGTCAATGTTGTATATGTTCCTCTATTACCTTCCATCTTATTTTTTTATGACAGGGTCTCTCACTGAACCTGAATCTTATGGAATTAATTATACCACTGGCCTGTGAGCCCCAGGGATTCTTTCCACTTCTCACCAGTTCTGAGTTTTAAGTGCCCCTCTCTCTGCCTGCATTTTATGAGATCTGATATCAGTCCTCATGTTTGCTCTGTAAGCACTCCAAAATCTCTCCTCTCTCTCTCTGTATTTCTTACTTTCTTCTTGGTCTCTTACTATGGCCCCAGCCTCTCATGCAAAAAAAAAAAAAAAAAAAAAAAAAAAAGACTCACCCTTTGGAGACATCATTGGTGGCCCTTCTTTTACAGTAAGTAGCTCAGAATTTCCCTTGCCTTTCCCAAGATAGGTCCATTCTTATAGCTGATGTTTGGAATGAGGGAGATGGGATGGGTCTTCCTGGATGAAAGAAGGCTTAGTCTTCTAACCCAGATTTTGTTTTTACTTTAAAAAATCTTATACTTCGAGGTTGGGAGACTAAACCTAATGCCTTAATGCTTACTTTGATCTTCCTCTGTGTATTGGTTTCAATTTTCTCAGGCAACTGATGATAGCATAGGGGAAGAGAAGGAAGACATGTCATTGAACATGCTTGGCCCTTCTTTTCTATTCACTTTTTATGAAGCATTCTTAGAGTTTCCCTCCACAGATTCCATTGGTTTCTTAGATCCTTGGTCATCTTTGGCCTTCCAAGATTATTAGGCCATATGAGAGTGTGCCTAAAAAGGGTACAGGGTAGAGGCAGCCAAGAGACAAGAGAAAATCAAGAGAGGTAGGATGTCATGTGTGCCAAAAAGATGTACTGAAATGCACAGTAGTATGCTCTGGGCATCTACTACTTTTTCTGTCTTCTGCATGTCATAGAGTTGAAGCCCATTTCCAGCTCCTTCTAGCAACATGAACTTGTACAATTTCTTGACATCTGTGTGCTCAAATTAAATTATAATGATTGTCCCATAGGGATATTTTGAGGATTAAATAAGTTATTATGCAACACCAAGAAATATTAACTATTAGGTGGGTAGTAATTATCACCACTCCTACCAGGATCACTGCCATCTCTAACCTCCTCTTCTTTTCCTCCTTCTCTGCACCACAATGAACATAGACTCATTCGAAGCAGCTTCATCCCAGGGCTTGCAGAGATGGTAGATGGGATTTAGTCCTTGTTCACGCTCTGAGGGTAATTGCAAGCAGAGTAAAAAGGGTCTGGGTCCAGCAGTCAGGTATCTGGCAAAGCACTGTCTCAGACAAGCAGGGGAGTCCTTTCCAGCTTCTTGTTCCCAGCACTTCCATATCCTTTGATTCATTTGATTAAACAGAATCTTTGGTGACAAGAACAGAAAAGAGAATCCATCTTGTTGCCCTAAGATGCTCTGAGGCTGATTTTAAGCTGTCCCATCTTTGAGTCTCTGTCCTTGGCATACAAGTTGCCTTTGCTACAGTCCCACGGTACATCCCTCTTCTCTCCAAAGAATGAAGCAGAAAAACAAAACAGTTCCTTCTACCATATAAAACTGGAACTTTTTTCATGCACTGAATGACATGGTTTCTCGATTCTTCCCTTCACCATGGGGACAGGGTGGAGCCCACATTCCCACTAGGAACCCAAGGTCACAACATTCATGGGCAACCACAGCTACTAGAATGCATTTTCAATTCACACACACAAAGTACTTCCTCCTATCTCTTAAATTATGGTCTTATATTTATCACTGACAGCACACCCCTCCCTCCTGTCCCAGCTCCCCAACCCTTCATCCCTGCTCCCCCTTTCATCACGCTTCCATTCTTCTCCTTTTCATTTACAGAGCCAATTTCCTGATAAGAAGAATGTGATGTTGCTCACATCAATTTCCCTGCCCACTGAGATTTACATGATACTGAAGGCTGAGGTTTGTGGTATAATTCTGCCTTTGCTTCCAATTTTCCTCCTGATGAGTGTTTAATCTGAGCAGAGTTTTATTATTAGTTCATTTACTGTATTTGCATAGGAGAGACTTTTTAAGTGTCAACTTTTCCTTCAGTACATTTTCACTCTGCTACTTTCCACTTTAAATACACACATTTTGTTAGACAGTCACACACATACACACACATACATGTACACACACACACACACACACACACACACACACACACACACACACA
>JADRCC010304790.1:0-10085 GCA_019843855.1 Hylomyscus alleni | reverse complement strand
TTTTTTTTTTTTTTTTGGTTGTTCAAGGCTTTCTCTGTATAGCCCTGACTGTCCTGGAATTCACTCTGTAGATCAGGCTGGTCTCGAACTCAGAAATCAGCCTGCCTCTGCCTCTGCCTCTCCAGTGCTGGGATTAAAGCTACCACTGCCTGGCTTCCATATTTCAATAGAAGCATTAGACTTAATATTGTATGTAGCCATGTTCAGCTTTAAGTGCCTTCTGAAGATTTGACCTTGTATCCAGATATTTCTATAGCAGGTATCCTCAACCCTGAGTTAATTCATATATGTGTGACAGAGTGGTACAATCTTATACATTTTCTTGTGGTTATTTAGATATTCTAATATAATTTACAGGAAAGACAACCCCCACCCCATTTTCTGGATTAGAGTCACTTACCTAAAAACAAGTGACTGTGAATATATGCCTCTTACTTTACTCTCAATTTTGTCCTATCTGCTGTTTGTCTCTCCTAATGTCTAACTTTGTACTTAGTTCAAATTTGAGAAGTGTCAGTTCTGCCAAGTTTGTTCTTTAAAAATACTAGTTAACAATTAAGTATATTTATTCAGTACCAAGGATTCATTTTAACATTATAAAATACTACAAATTGTTTTACACTCTTGTTTTCAAATTCCTGACATGTTACTCCTTGAAACGTGGGGACAATACATCTGTATTACCTGGAACTTAATTATATTATAAAAGTATGATTATTGTAAACATACTTTTAACACTATTTGAACAGACAAAATTCATTTTTAAGGGAAAAATTCACTAAATTTAGTAGTATATAAAAAGAAACACAATTTAATAAACAAATTGGATAATTTGTTTTAATTCAGTGTTTCTTGGGATTCATTGTTTCTTATCAATTTGAATATTGATTTTTGTTTGTGTGTGAAGATATTTACTCTGAGTTGAAATGTTCCTCTTTAGTTTCCTTAAGGTCCATGAAATTCTAAATTAAAACACCTTATCCTTGAGAGAGGTTAAGACACAGGATGCAAGTAACACATAAGTCTCAAGAACTCTTTGAAACTTAGAAGATTTAGGAGGTCCTTCCATGTTCGGGTAAGCACTGCTGATAAAATAAGACTCTCTGATTTGACAAGCTGCCTGCACATATGTAAGAAGCTCTAGGACTACAGCATTCATTTATTACAATCCAGGCTGAGGTAAGCTTTTTAGTGATGCAGTTGTCTTTGAGCCATTTCTGTAAGTAATCTCCATTTATGTTCCCATAAGTAACCTAAATAAACATTACTTCACTATATTGTAGTAAAATACTTTGCAAAAGCAACTGAATATGGAAAAAATTCCTTACAATTCTAGGTTACATTATATCATTCTGGGAAGTCAAGGAAGCAGCAACCTGAAACGAATAATCATATCATTTCCATTGAGTAGAGCAGGGAGCAATGTATCATTCCATTAATGCTAGTGCTCAGCTTGCTTTCTTCACTCTTACATAGCCTTGAATTCCATTTCTGGGGAATGATTCTACTGAAAGTGGGTGAATCTTCACATAGCAATTAAAGCAATTAATATCATCCCCTACAAACATGCCCAGAGGACAGTCTAATCTAAACCACTGAGACAGGTGATTCTACTCTATGTCAAGTTGACAATGAAAACTGACATCTAAATGAAGGGCCGTGTTGAATCTGCAGACTATTTTATCTAGTATTAATTTTTTACCAATATTAAATATTTTTGCCTACAACTGTGCTTGTATATGATGATACATGTGCATGTGTGTGTGAGGATGTTGTGTGTGTGTGTGTGTGTGTGTGTGTGTAGACCACCAGAAGTTGTCTATATTACCCCATTATTCTCAACCTTATTCTGGGAAAAAAGACTCTAGCTAACCCTGGAGCTAGATTACTGAACTTCAAAGCCCAGTAATTTTTCTGCATCCAGTCCCACTTCTCAGATCCCTGAGTTATGGAGTTACAAGCATTGTACATCCACTTGAGAATTATGATATATATTCTTGGGATTGAACACATATTTTCATGCTTTCCCTCTGAGCCATCTCTCGAGCTCTGTCTTTTCATTTATTTAGCATTATTCATTTTACCAGATGCATGTAATTGACATAAATGGTCATCAATGGATAAAGAAGATATGATGTTTATATATCATGAAATCTGCTCAGCCATGATAAAGGGAAATTATCTTATCATCTGAGATATTATGGATAGGTCTAGGGGATATTGTATTAAGTAAAATATGCCAGGCACATCAACATAAGAAGAATATGACTGCATAAACTTCTGGAAATGGAGGGAGGGGCAGGACGAGGTATGGGGGAGACAAGAGAGAAGCACAGAGGGTCAGAAAAAAAATGAATGGAAATACGCAGCAGTGGAGCGTTAAGGAGAGGGGAACCTCTAGAAAATCTCAGAGATGGAACCTAATGAGAACACCTCTAGCAGATAGACATGATCTCCAGTTGAGGCGTGGGGCCACACACCCATCTTCAAAATTTTTGTCCCAGAATTGTTCCAGTCTAAAGAAATTTCTGGGACAAAAAGGAGCAGAGACTGAAGGAATGGTCATCCAGTGACTGGACCAACTTGGGATGCATCCCGTACTCTGGCACCAAACCCTGACATTATTTTTGATACCATGTTGTGCTTTCAGTCAGGAGCCTAGCATGGTTGTCCTTTGAGAGGCCCTACAATCAGGTAATTGAGACAGATGCAGATATGCACAGCCAATCATTTAACGGAGGTCGGGGACCCCATGGAAGAGTTAGGGGATGGATTGAAGGAGCTGAAGGGTTTGCTTCACCCTAGGAAGATCAACAGTGTCAACTAACGTGGACACCTCAGAGTTCTCAGAGACTGAGCCATCAAACAGCCAGCATATATGAGATGATCCGTGGTACCTGGCACATATGTAGCAGAGGACTGCCTTGTCTGGCTTCAGACTGGGCCTAATCTTGCAAAAACCTGATGCCCCAGGGAAGGTGGATGCTGGTGCAGCTAAGGAGCAGTGAATGGCAGTGGTGGGGAAGCACTCTCTCAGAAGCAAAGGGGGAAGGATGAAGAATTCAGGATTGGGGGAATGGGAAGGGGTGAAACATTTGGAATGCAAACAAATAAAATGATTTAATAATAATAATAAAAGAAGTAAGAAAGAAAGTAAAAAAAAGTTCATCTCACAGAAGTAGAGAGTAGAATAGTTGTCATCAAAAGCTCAGAAGGCAAGGGAAAAAAGAAGACAGGAGAGGTTGATCAGTTAATGTTAGATAAATGTAAGACACTTTTATTGTTTATTGTACTAAGGTGACCTCAGAGAATGATAGCATTGCCAAAGTGTAACCGGGTATGGAGTCTGGCCTGCAGCAGCCTTAATAAGTGAGGCTAGGCTACTTGTTAAAATGAAAATTAAAGAAAGAATGATGAAAAATAGAAAAAGGAGATTTATTCAATATGGTCACATCAGGAAGAGGAACAAAGAGATCTAGTGATACCCACTTCAAGTTCATCTTTGGAGTTCTGTCATGAAGCTTCTGCTTAAATAGAAAAAAAAATATGGCATGAATATCTGATTAGTTCTGGTCAAGGTATGGTCCTGCCCATTACCTCTTTCCTATACCAGGGGCTGACAAGTTTTCAGCACTGTGTGGAAACTTCCTGAAGACATGCTTTTTCTCTGGCTGGCACTAGACTTCAGTCTTTTGCTTCTCCAAAAATGAGACTCCTGGGAAACTTCTAGTGGACATCTTTTTAAATAATCTGATAGTGAAAAGGAGAAACACTAAAGTCTCTAGCATAGCTTTCTTCTTGTCAGGATAGTTAGAGTGCACCACATGTTTCAAGTAGCATAGGGAGCTTTTACACTTCAAGCTCTTTCTAAAATGTTTTGAAACTTCACTTTAATATCTTTATTCTAATCATTTTATTCTCTGAGTTGCTGTTCCTTTAGGATTCTTCTCGGTACCTGCACAGATGTGTATCTGTTTTCAGTCTCTTTTATTTTTTTTAGTCCCTATTTTGGTGACTGAAAAGTAAGTGTGTAGTTATTTTGTCTGTTTTATCTCTGCAGCTAAAATTTAATGTATTTTGTTAGTAATTTTTATTCATTTTTGCCTTTTTTTGAATCTGCTGGGTTTTTGTTGTTTTGGGGCTCATTTTTGGACAGAGTTGTATGTATTTCAGGTTGGCCTTGACACCCCATATGAAGCTAAGAACTCTAATCTGATTCTTTTGCACTCACCTTCAGAGAGACCTGAAATTATAGGCAGGTACCATCATGCCTGGTTTATACAGTGCTTGGGATAGAGCCCAAAAATCTTGATTTCTTACATACTAGTAAGCATTAGATTATTTTTAATGGGCTCAAAGTCTAGATTAGAAAATCATTTAAAATAGTAACATATATATACACACATATATATATATATATGTACTTATATATTATATATGTATATATAATTTAAATGCATTTCATTGAATCTTTTAGAAATATATATACATGTATATATATATATATATATATATATATATAATTATATAGACATATAGATGTATAGACATATAGATATTGATGACTAAGCTCACTTTGGGCAACACCATTACCCAGGTTTGTGTCCTGGACAGTGTAGAAGAGGAGGTGAGTTGAGAGGTAAGCATGTATTCATTAATTTATTTTTCTCTTTGCTCTTGTATTTGGATATAATGACTCCACCAGCACCAAGCTCCTACTTCTGGGACCTTTCCATTTTATAGACAGAAGCCTGAAATTATGATGCAAAATAAACCCTTTCCCCCTGTATGTTGTTTGATTTTGTCAGGATATTTTATCATAGTGACCAGAAAATAAATTAGAATATATATTTTTATATGAATGTTAGAACTCTGTAATCCTTGTGGTTGCAGGCTTCCCAAATTCCTTTCCAGAACACTGAATACCTATCAAGCTCATTCTCATTCAAGAACAAGAAGAAGAAAAAGAAGAAGAAGAAAAAGAAGAAGAAGAAGAAGAAGAAGAAGAAGAAGAAGAAGAAGAAGAAGTAGAAGAAGAAGGGCTTTAAAAAAATCTCAAAATAACAAATATGATTGCTAACCAAAGTAACTAATAACAAGGTAAAGTTGACATGACTTTTTTTTTTCATATCTATAAGTTTGACAGGTACTCTCCTGAGGCTAGCCAAGCCTAGAAATGCTCAGTTAACCAACACTGCCTGGCTAATCTATTTGAAACTAAAAATTAGTCTTCAGCTGAAAATTCCTAGCTTTTTCACAACTTTGGATACAAAGGATTGGTTTGGTGACTCTCTTCTGATACAAATTTACAAGCTTTATAAAAGTCCATTTAAATACAGAAATCTGTTTTATTTTTATTTTTAACTTTTTATTAATTATTTTGCAATTTCACATCATACATCCCAATCTCACTCATCTTCCCATCCCATCTGCCCTTGCAACCTCTCCCACAACCAAAAACAAAGCCAACAAACCATAAACCATACCACTAGCACCCCCACTACCACCACCACTACCACCACCACCACCACCACCACCACCACCAAAATCAACAACTACAGTCTCTGTAGACTCAGAGATCCATCAGTTTATATGTCCTAAATGCTAGGCTTAAATATTTGCACCAATGTGCAAAAATTTCTCTATATGAAAATAAAAATCTAATCATCTCATTAGTATAAAACTTTACATAAATCTTTAATAAAGAGTAAAAAACACATATATCAGATAATTATTTTATATGTAAGATTTATTATCAGTACATATTTGATTTATATATCACTGTGCAAATAAATATTTCTTGAATCTAGCAGAGAAGAATTTAAGGAGCCCTGGCCTAGAGAAGCTGGAGCCTCTGTAGCAATCCCTGTACCAGAGAAGCTTTTAGAGTGCCAAATATGACATGGAATTATAAGATTGATTTCATTTCTCTGCTCAGTGTAATTCTTCATTTCTACACCAACAGGATGTAAAGGTTTTGTCTCCCAGGGGACACAGTGGACTTAAATGATACTATTCTTTATTGTTTGGTGTTTTATTAAAAATACAGTCTTCCAAAACCAAAGCTTTAATACAACATATATTCTTTTAAAGTACATCATGTCTCTGAGAAAACACATTGCTACTTTTTGAAGGGACAACTCTCCTGACATTTTGAGTTAAGGATATTTGAGTCACAGCATATTCTTTTTTTCTTAAGTATCTGTGAAATTTTTGAGATTTGAAGATGTTCTTGAAGCAGTCTGATGTTTATACTCTGAAGATGTTCATTCACGAGTAACACTGGAGTTGTTTAGTGGCAAATGAATTCAGATTTTCAGGGCCCTTTAAGGAAAGGGAAATTCTATCCTCAGTAAACTCTACATTCCAGAGTTGTACAGTTGATTAGGAAGTACTTTTCAATAGAAAAATGCCTTTTCTATTTCCCAGCTCTTCTTTTATCTGTTAGCTCAATAAACACTCTGGCAATATAACTGAATATTGACCTCTAAGAAGTTGAGGGTTTTGATCAACAGTTAGTTTTTAAGATTTCAATTAGTTATAAATCATGTATGATACAATGGATGTCATCTACATAGGAAAATGTAAGACCTGAGAGTACAGAGAATATATGCTTTGTCTTGGGAATACTGAAGGATGTCAGGGCTGGGGCTTAGAACCATAAACCTTGTCAATAAACAACCTTGTATTGCCATAAGAGACCCTTGTATAGATTAGGATCTGTAGAAAAAACTGTATATTTTTTTCTGGAGAAATGAATGACTTGAAACTGAATTGCACATTTAAGAAGTAATATACTTTAATGTGTTTATGACTAAAGCACAGATTTATAAAGTTGTGTGTGTGTGTCTGTGCAACTAACAGAAAGAATACACTGTGCACAATGATACAGCCTTTCTTAGACATTGAAATTCAACTGCCATAGAAGACAAAAGCTTTTGAAATATTTTTCTTTGTCTCATGCAATGTTATTATCATCTTTCTGTGTCTCTTAGATTATATTCTATTTTACTTACTAAAATGTTGATCACGACAAATCACTTTTTCTGCCTGGTGTATGATAAACCATCTCTCTAGACATTAAAAAATTTAAAAATCATAAAAAACTTCAGCTTAACTGTGAGACTATTACTATCTAGTCTTGGAGATCACATTGTGAACTCCAAGACTGTGTACTGGCAAAAAACCTGTTTCTTGTTGCAATGTAGTTCAGGCCTAGGACAGTTTTAACAAGTGAACTGCCTGTAAGCAAAGGCTAAATCAAATAGATAGGTCAGGGGGTGGAAAAAGAACCTGTATGATCCTCCCACTCCTCTGATATCCCAGAAGAAAAAAAGCTTTTTTCCCTCTCCATGCTGTCTTAAATACCCTTTAACACAAAATCCTTCCTTTTCTCTGGGTTTTCTTATGTTCTGTCCTGGTCAACTGACTGCTCTTTCCACCTCTTGATCTACCCTTGACTTTATTGAGCTCTTATTTATAGAAAGCTCTTGGGGTTAAGGTGTATGTTAGAGCTGAGCCATATCACACCTACTTGTTTACAGTAAACCTAAAGTAAATTGGTTAAAGGAGTGTGCTAGGCCTGAGCCATACTACAAAAAACAGGTTTTTCCAGTTCAAATCTTGGGATTCACTATGTGGCCAGATATCCTGTAATAGTTCTCCCTTTTTCTATGAAATATTAGACTCTTTGCAAACACCAACAAACTATATACTACCTGATAAGAATTACCTTCATAATGTCTGTCTCATTTATATTTGAGAGTATTAGAAAAAGTATTATACTATCTATCCTATTTGAAAAGTCCAAATTTCTGTACCTAAATCATTTTCTATCATGACTTGCATTTATAAACCTAAAACCATCTCTCTAGATATTAAAAAAATTAAAAATCATAAAAGCTTCAGCTTAACTGTGAGACTATTTCTATCTAGTCTTCAACCTCATTAGACACCTGAGAAGGATAAATATTACCTGAATAAATAGGAAGTGCAGAGCCAGCACCTTCCAAAACAATAGAAGTAACACAGACTGATGGCTGCCTTGACAGACATTCATGATTCTTCTAAAACATTTTGGAGTATCTATCTCTTCAGTATACTGGCCTAAAATATCCAACAGATTTTTCCCTGAATAAGGACAGACTTCAGCAGTCTCCTTTCTGTGAGTCTTCTTGTTCGCATTTTGGATCACATACTTTCAGGAGTTGAAGCAAGGACAGTTTCCCAGTGGTAGCTCGCCACATTTAAAGTACACTCAATAAGGAGGTTCTTTGATATTCATCGTCTTCTTTGATATAGAACAGGCATGCATGCATCCAAGAGCTGACATGTCTCATTGTCCAAAGATTCTTATATTAATTAAACATGTTTATATGTCATATTGTACTTAGTTGTGATGTTCTTAAAATAATCTAATTATATCAAATTTACAAAATATATTTGAACAGGCAAATATTGCATGCATCTAACTATTTACTATCTGATTAAGAGAAAACATCTATGATTAACCAAGGAAGTACCAAACAAAAGCACAAGGTTGTTTAACTATTAACTTGAATTTCTTCATTATTAAGAAATTTGTAATAGTAGTCTCCAAAAAGACTAGAGTTCCCACTGAAGTTTTAAAACTTACATAAGTACAAAACCTTAAAAGGAGTTGATATGTAGTATGTTATAACCAATATATAATTTTATATCAATATGAAAAGATCTATAAGAATAGGTTTAATAATCTACCTTTTCCTACTACTCCTATGGTATTCCTATATTCCCCCCCGCCTTTTTTGTCTAAATAAAAGTGAAGATTTAAACTTTAACAGAACCCAGTGATTATGTTCCCAGTTCTCAGGAGAAAATCTGTCACCAAAGAAAAGTTAAAATGTTCTTTAATGATTTGGCAGACTTTTGTTCACCTCACATCACCTGTGTCCTCAGCTATATGAGCTTATTACTTATTGTCAGCGTTCAGTGTAAGACTACATATCCTCTGAGGTAGATAGTGAATTTTGTGGTAGTGAGTTTATACTGAGCACCAGCTCCATGTTGAAGTATTCGTCATATAAAAAGCCCATGAGTGGTATTTTGGGAATTTAATAAGCGTCATATCCACTGTCATTACCCACAGTGTACAAAACAATGATGGAGGACCAGATGGCTAGAATGGTGGCAAGGTCCTGTTGGCTATTAAGGCTAATGAGAATGTAGAAGAGAGGAGTGTTTCTCACATCTGTTCTGTCCTCTCAGCATCTCTTCTTGCTTGTAAATATTTTTGTTTTGTTTTGCTTTCTGTTCTATTACTTCAAGAGCCATGTTTATCCTCTAATGCAACTAATTTAAGATGTTTATAGAAGTTTTATTTGATATGATTTACAGTTACATGCTGGTTTGTAGTTTATTGATTTTATGACTCATAATGACTTATAAAATTAAAATCTTAATTTGGAATTTTGAAGTCTATTAAATTGAGGCTTAATGAAGTTGTCTAGGTTTGATAAAGATCTTTAGTTTATAGGTTGTGGACATAGAATTTCTTAATTATTGGGAATTCCTTTCTCATCTCATACACATTACCCTCAACAATATATACATATATGTATAGATATATTTGTGTGTGTGTATGAATTTTGTCACAAGTTTCTTAGACAGACATGGTAAAAGTATTTGAAGTTTGTGGCTATTTAGGACTTAAAAGATTTCAAACTGCCATTCAGTTTTGAGCCCTTGAATGAGAGTGGTCATCCAATAATATCACCGAGTGTGTTTTGTGAGATGGACAAAGGAGACCTACTCTGACAGGTAAGTGAAGTTACAGTTGGAGCACAAGTGGCCATCACCAGACTGTGACAGTTACAGAACTGAGGCAAGCAGTTTGAAAGCAACAGCTGGCAGGGGCCCCAGATACAAAGTAATAGATAGATATCCTGTGGTGCCATTCTATTGTCTCAGGCTCATGTTCCATGCCTTTCCAGCCAGGGTGGACTATATCTTTAAAATGTAAGCAAGAACAAAGTTTTCTTAGGATACTTTTCCAATAAGGTAAAGTAAAGTAAAGTAAAGTAAAGTAAAGTAAAGTAAAGTAAAGT
>JADRCC010304592.1:0-11696 GCA_019843855.1 Hylomyscus alleni | reverse complement strand
GGGGGGGGGTGCGGAGGGGGACCTGGGCTTAAAGGACAGTTATGGTGATTTAAATAAAAATGTACCCTAAAAATATACATAACAGGAAATATTATATGAAAAGAGCAGGTTATATTTAGGAATATATGTATACACATATAACTGTGTTATAAATACATATAAATATGCATGCAATAACATAGTGGGGAAAAGAGGCCATGAATTTGAAGGAAAGTAAGGAGTTAGATGGAGTGGTTTGGAGGTAGGGAAGGGAGGGCTGAAATATTGTAATTAAATTCCCAAAAGCAATTAAAAAAAACTGTCCCATAGTCTTGGGCAGTTAAATGCTTATCCCCCAGTTGGTGGTTCTGCTTGTGGGACTTAGGAGGTGTGGTCTTGTTGGAGAAAATTTGTCATTGTAGACAGGCTTTCAGATGTCAAAGGGACACACCATTTCGTGTCTGTTTTCTGTTTTACTTTTGAAATTCAACATGTGAGGTGTCAACTTTCCACTCCCTATCACATCTGCCACTTGTCATAGTTTCTCTCTGGAATCATAGCTCAAGTAAACTCTTTCTATAAGTTGCTTTGGTCATGGTATTTTATCACAGCAATAGGAAAGGATATAAGACAACAGTCTGTCCTAAGCCAGATTTTAATATATAGAAAGGATTCCTATCTCAATTCAGGACCAAAATAAAAAGCAGCAGTCCATTGACCTCTGCCTTTTGTGATTGCTTGCTCTCATTAAACACTTGAAATGACCTATAATTTCTAGACCTCATGCCTGCTTTTGAAACCAAGAGGAACATGTAAGTTATGTTTAACAGGGAACATATTGCAGCAATGCATGCCATTCTTCAAATGGTCTGGTTTAACATGCTTTGCCATAATCTTGAAAACCTATAAATTGATATGGATTAAGAAGAGGAGTTTAGATATCAAAATTGCCATTGTCCAAAAACGTTTGCTGATGAGTAATGATTTAGAGCAACCCATGGCCATTATACCTTCGTTGTGGCCTGAAGAGTCTTATAACAGACGTCATTACACTTTTGCCAAGAGTAATGTTCATCTGCAGTGTTGTGTTGACACAATTTTGAAGTAGCTGAAATCATGTGACATAAAAACCAACTGGATTCTAGACTTAAAATAAGAATGACAAGTCCAGAAGCTGATTTATATAATTCTCAGAGAACTTACCAGAGTGTTAATGTTCAGCTTTTTAGATTAATATATTTTATACTTATGAGTACACTGTCACTATCTTCAGACACACCAGAAGAGGGCATTGGATCTCATTACAAATAGTTGTGAGTCACCATGTGGTTGCTAGGAATTGAACTCAGGAGCTCAAGAAGAGCAGTCAGTGTTCTTAACCTGCTGAGACATTTCTCCAGCACCCTGATACTCAGTTTTTAATACATTTCCTCTAGTTTGGTGGATTAAATGCCATAACATCTTTTATTAGAGTTGTCAGTCTGTAGGTTCAATATGTTTTAATGAGCTTTGGAACAACTTACTCTTCATTATAGTCTTTCCTTCCTCTTTTCCTCTTTCTCCCATTCATCCTTTCTCAATCCCTGTTCCATTTCCTTCCCTCCTTACCCCTTCCTCATATTGACTGAGTCCTTAATAGGAGCCTAATGTCCTGTTAGGTATCAGAGCTAGAGATAGTTTGTTAACTTTAAGCCTATGATGTGTCAATGAAAACAAAATAACACAATGTTTTCTACTTCTAAAAGGCATGTACATTCTCTGTAAATAAGAAAATTAAATTTCCTTTTTACTAAATCTGGCCTGAGAGTTTTAGAAAATATTTAAGTCAATCCCAAATCATTTTTCTTTCTTTTACTAAAAGTGTATGATGGCTCAGTGGTTAAGAGCACTGGACATTCTTCCAGAGAACCTGGGCTCAATTCCTAGCACCAACACAGAAGCTCACAACTCTCTGTGATTGTAGTTTTAGGAGATCAGATGGCCATTTCTGCCATTCATGAGTAACAGACATGTGTTGCACAGACATAATATACTGGCAAAACATCAATAAAAAACATAAAATCTGTGTTTCATTGACACAGATTTAAAGTGAACAAACTGTATCTATAGCTCTGGTACCTAGCAGGATATGAAGCTCCTATTAAGGACTCAGTCTCTAATGAATAATTTAATTAATTAATTAAAATAAGAAGGAGGAGAAAGGAATAAATTTTTTACATGAATTTTAACCCAACTGTATTCCTCTGAGTTCAAGATATTCAGGTGTATAAAATAACCATCAATGGCCACCAGTCTGGGCCCTGCTATAGTTTTCTTGTGTTTCAAATATCTCCAAGGACAGATCAATAGTTTTCTTCTAGAAACTACTATAAAAACAATATAATCAACCACTTGACTCTAACTTGAGAATTTGAATTTTCTTTCCAGTGATCAGGTTATACTGTCTATTTGTCTGTGGGTTTGAAGACCTGCTACATTTTTATGAGCTAGTCAACCTGAAATCTAAGAATGGATTATAAACTGTCACTTTATGAGATGATGTGTGTGTGTATGTATGAGAGAGGGAGAGAGAGAGAGAGAGAGAGAGAGAGAGAGAGAGAGAGAGAGAGAGCTACAATGGAACTTAAAAATCCCACCACAACAGATGGTCTGTGCCATTTTGAATTGAGCCTCCCTTAGGAGCAAACCCTTGTAGAGGCTGTTAAAGTTTCTGCTTGCATTAGAAAATGCTGCTTCAATATTGATGGCTATATCTGTATGACCTTTATTGAAAACAAAGTCAGCAAGGTTTCCTCCTTGACTCAGGAAGAGTGAAACACTGAGGCAGGGAGTCTCAAGCCACCCAGCACCACATCAGTTTTTTGAGAACCGATTAAAATGACAGCAGGGTAACAAAGCTGTACCACTCAACACAAGATTTGCCTCAAGGAATAAAAATAAAACAGGCACATTACTCCTCAAAGACACATATTTTATTTAGTCGTTAAGCATAGAGTGTTGGAATTTTTGAAGAACTGTTGCTATTTAATAGAGGTGAAAGTTTTAATGTGAATACTGCCTGTGTGAGCGAGTGTGTGCAAAGTTGGCGTGACACATTCTGCTCAAATTAGACTTCTAAATAACTCGTAACAGCTGCAGTGCTTAGAAATCGGTCGGGCTTAAGCAATGATGTCATGTGCTTATATAAGTAAAATAGGTGTGTTTATCAGATGAGATGCCTATGAGTGCATTGTTATCTGGATGAGACAGTGAGCAGGTATTTTCATCCAGAGGCTGTAAACGTGCCTCCCCTACAAATTGAAGTTTTTCAGCTCCTAAATTTTTAGCCTCATGTATTCTTTAAAAACACATAGGCCCATTTAGATAGCAGAGACAGGACATACAATATGATTTCATGCTAGCGTGAGAAATTAGCAAACAAAATTGTGAATCTATATTCACTTGTTGTCCTCAGTTTTCATTAAAATTCTTGCTACATGGATGACTTTCTCCTCAGTCCGCAGTTTAAAACGTCATCCAGAAGACAGCCAAGTTTATAGGACCACATGTTATTTTCTAAAGGTATATGAGCAGCTAAGCTAGCATATAAAATATAATTTTAAGGGCAATTGGAATCAATTAAATTAATTGAATATTTTTCCTATTGGTAAACATGCGTCAGAGATGAATTCCAAGGACTAGTTTATAATAAATTTTAAGACAAAAAGCAGTACAATTGAGCACAGAGAATTATTATTTAACCAACTTGACTGAAATGATTGAAGAAAGTAATATTATTTGGAGTAAGGAAATGAAGGAAAATTAAAATTAAGAGTGCAAAGCATGAAGATTCTTCCCAGTTACTAGAGACCCGAACTCACGAATAAGTAGATCTGGTTTTTCTTCACACTCACACAGATAGATGATAGCAATACCACGGACTCATGATATTGTCCTGTAAAAGATCAAGTTAATTATACAAGTATTACTCATTTGTGTAAAAAGATTCTACACATGCTCTCACGAAAGAAAAGCTCTTAAGAAAGGAATTCATTTTCATTCTAAAATTCAGGATGCGGTTTTTAAAATGTCCTCCTCCAAAGCCTTAGCAAAGGAGGCGAGCCTTCCGTTCAAAACAGCGCTCTTCCACGGAAGCTCATCTCCCTTTCTGCAGAGCTCGTCTGTCTCTAAAATGGGAGAGGCTGGTGCTAACATACTTCCTTCACAGAGTCATCAGCGCCTCTCATTTTAGCTATTAAGTATTTAAAGGAAAGTCATTTGAGAGTGAGTCTATCTCTTTTAATCCCATGTAGATTAAATGAAATTCAAGTTCTCAAAATGGCTTGTCATCGTGGAAGAGGAAGGAAGACGTGTCTAAGAGGACACTTGGAGGAAGAATTGCTTCCAGAAGAAGCCATGGCGATACAATATGGTAAGAGAAAAGGGGGGAAAAACCTGTTTGCTGTGTCCCCTCGACTGGAGCGTCTCCTGTTTGGAGATATTTCACAAAATGATTTCACAGGCAAATGGTTTAATGCATGGCCAGCCAATTTAGCCTTTATTTTAAATATATTCTTTATGCATATAGATATTTTGAGATTGTGCCTTCTGGAATGATTACTGAAACCACATTGAAAAGTCATTATGCAGAAACATGGGTGTACGAATAGTTCATAGCTCGGGGGAACTATAAATAGAACTGAGTGAATCTTGTTAAAGAGTTCATGTCCTGGTTATTTAAAAGAACGATTTTGGTGGCATTGATTAGCTCTAACACTTCTAATTTGCATCTCACTAAAATAAACTACAAAAACAATCACACTCATTTTTTTGGAAAGAGCTATTGATGAAAATACACCAAATTGGGAAATGAAGTAGGGCCTGGACCTAGAAGGACAACTTTTCTTTGTCTATCATGTCAGAGTGCTTTAACCCTAAGAAAATAAAAGGCAAGCACCTGTGTAAAATGCATATATTCTATAGGCCTATGTCATGGGAAAGCATTTTACCAGCATCCAGAAATTTCACTAATAACTTGTTTGGGACAAAGTACATATGATTCCATGCATTACTCTAATATTACATAGCAATACAGATTAAAGGTGGTTACAGGACAACACTAGTCACTATCAAAGAAACAGAAGAACAGAAGAATATGGATTTAAAACAGTTTTTTTCTGTATATTCATGTTTAATGAAATAAAATAGCATGCTAGTTTTGTTATAATTCTTACATCCTCCTTGTAAGAAATAGAATCTATGAAGCGAATAGTGATGAGTCCACGTTATTAACACTTCTTTCCGAGGCTACTTAAGTGAATAGGAAAGTCCTTATTTCCACATATTTAAGCAGCTAACTATCTACTATGCTGTAATTGTAGAGCTGGGTGTAGGGGCTCCTATCCTGTCACCCCAGTACTTAAGAGGCAGAAGCAAGAAGAACACTATGAATTCAAGGCCAGCTTGGGATTATAGTGTGAGAGCCTGTTACAAAACACAATAGCCAAACAAGTTAATTAGGTTTAGAAGAATTGGACAATATTTCCTTTACTTTGGTGGCCACTAAATGGCCTTAAAACACACTTGGAGGACTTGATAACTATTTGCACACATTCATATACATAAATGCACATGCTACTTATGAGGCCAAAAGCAAACATCAGTTACAAAATCATATTGTAATCACTGTATGAGGTTGAACTTGTAAAACATCACACTCATTTAAAATGAGTTTTTCAAAGTCAAGAAGCTTATTATTTCTAAGCAGCTTCATTTATTGCATGGGAGTATTTAAAACTATGAAGGATATTCATTGAGACCAGGACTGAAATCTTTCTGTTAACACAATTGATATAATTAAAGTCGCTGCATATATTAAGACTTTGCATTAAGTAGCAGAGTGAACGTGAAGGATGTACGTTGGATGCTAAGTTTAAATGGCCATGTACAATAATTCCCTCGTGAATTTCCCCACGTGGAAAAGAAATTACAGATAATTTCATCCTAAATGCATACAGAAAGGCAGCTAATGTTCTCATGCAGAATGTGAGCTCAGAATCATCACGTAGTCCTTTCCCTGAACATATGGAAACAACCTCTCTCACCTTCATCTCTTATACTGTTTACTAATATGGACACCTTCCAGCTAACTGCAATCAGTTAGCAGGTTTATCCCTAAATATTAGTTATTCTTACTTCATGAAAATGGTGGAATGTAGTAGGTTCCAGAATTCTTTTACCCTGAATTAAACATTGCACAGTGTATACATGCATCACAACTTCTCTGTGCACACACCCACCAAATGTGTACAATTTTATGCTGCTACGAATCATTTAAAACTACTAAATTTTTAAAAGAAAGGAATCAAAGAAGCTTATGCCATGCTATTCAAATAGGTCCTGCGAAGCATTATGCTGAGGTATGTGATGGGAAAATTAAGCCCACGAACAGCAGGAAAGATGTTTGTGCAACATATGCCAATGAAGTAGTCATTTGCCATCACTTAAATGAACCCAAAAGATAGTATTTTGGGCTTTTATACAAAAAGGAGGATTTGACTGGAAATTTTGAAATCTTTTAAAACTATAGGAAATCACTATGAATACATTTCAAATTAAACTGCTAAGAGTTTAATTTAGATCCATCCTATTCATTTTCATTGATGGGTGTTAATCACTCAGCTTTTATTCTATGAATAAAAACAAGAGTAGTTTGTCATAGAGAACACGATGAACCTGATCTCCTGTGGGGAAATGAAGTGATCCAAAGACAACGCTAAGCTCAAATGATACACTCGAGCAAGATCTTGCTTCTCTCGTTTTTCAACAAATTATTTAATACATCATCAAATTACAGCCCACCACACTTTAAAAACACAAGGATGTGCTGTGTTTACTTTTCTGTTGAGGACATGCTATTTAGGATAGAGCCAGCAACACAAGTGGCTCTTTGGGGGCCATTAAAAATCTATTATGGGTAATAATTGGACCTCAGTGAGGTCCCTGAACTGAAAGAGATCAACTAGAGTTTAAATCTATTGTTTTATTGACCAAAGGAAGAGAACAGTTGATATTGGTTGGCCTATGCTAGATGAGTCTGGGGGATTGAGTGGTTTTGTTTCCTAATGATGTGAGTTTGAAGCCAGTATATCAAGTATGGATGTGACGATGCACTAGCAAACTTCAAATATGACGGTCTAAAATATCCCAAGCATCTTCTCATTCACTGTACTCCAAAGGACTTTGTTTCGAGTGACCCAGTCACAATTTATGCAGATTGCTTGAGCCCCACTGTTTTTGATATATTTGTAAGAATCAATAGGCCTAGACACATTGCCTATTACTCAACCAAACTACTGCCCATACAGATCACATGAACTGAGTCACCACAGTATTTTTTTTTATGTTTGAATTCTTTTTTTTTATTTTCTAAATAATATTTAATGAACAATCAAAAACAACAAGAACAAACCCCTGTTGCCTTCCCCCTCCCCATGCCCGCCACCCCATCCTCTCCCACTTATCAGCCCTGTCTTTAGGACATGAACACTTAGGACACATAGTCAAATAGCTGGAATCAAATAGTGGAGAAATAAAACTAATGAATAAGTCATTATTGAAGAACAATATTCTAGTTGCAAACCATTTCTATTCCATTTAACTGTGAGCATCTCGTAAGAGGTTTGTTCTGTAACTACAACCTTAGGTAAAAAGCGGTGACTATAAGTGAGGAGGTAGTTAAGATGGCAGGAATGATTCTGTCTTTTCCGTCTATCCTCCTCACAGCAAATATACCAGTAAACCATAGAAGCAAAGATCTTTGGAGAATTTGGCTTTTGAGAACTAGGAGCCCAATATAAACGAAAAACAGATTAGACCTTAGTAAAGTCTGTATCTTCAATATCTATAAATTATCTAAAGAAAGGACTTCTATATATGAACTTGAGGACAGTCTCATCAAGGTCTCATTTGAGCCTAGAAAAACAATGAAGAATTCCTAACCTGCCCTCATTCTCTACCCTGCCATTCTCTTCCAAGCTCATACAGTTATATCTGAAAGACTAGAAAAACAATGAAGAATTCCTAACTTGCCCTCATTCTCTACCCTGCCATTCTCTTCCAAGCTCATATGGTTATATCTGAAAGACTGAAAGGGAAACCAGACAACCACTAAAATGGTAACAGCATAGACAATGGTGGTTTAGTATGACCAGGACCATATCTGGAAATGCAAATACTAAATCAGATGACAGGATACAATGGCCAGAGATGAGGAAGCAAAAGGGAGAGGTCAGAAAGAGTTCAGGGTCCATATTGACAACCAACCCCACCCCAGGGTCCTGATGTAACATAATATACAAATGCAATTTTCCTACTCAGAGTAGGGGGAGGCAGAAAATGAAAGGAAGTTGAAACATGTATGTTCACTGGTCTGAGATTAAATTCTAAATTTATCATATTTAAAACATACTGCAACTGAGATATCTTAGGTGGGAAAAATTACTGTTTTTATCTCAAAGAGCAAATATATAGGTGCTCATGAGAGAGCTGAGGTCTATTTAGAACTATTTTAAATGTTATAACACATACTCACCTGAAAGAAATCTAGGAGAGGGGAAAGTTACTTATATGTGTCAAATACCAAAATGTACCATTTGTTAATTATATTCTCTTCCAGCAACTACGCAGTTTCTGAGTATTTGTATTAGGTCTCAGAGAACAAGAAATATAATAGAAAAACAACTTTCCATTCATATAAGTTCTTGTTATGAAGCTGACTTTCGACAGTGAAACATGAAGGCTCATTGAAGAAAATTTAGAACATATGATTTGTTAGAAATATGTGAACTCAAAACTTGAAATGTCTGGATCTTTGCTCAGTCTCCTATGAGCTTTTGTGTATATTCATGTAACAGTTCTTAAATTCAACCTGTTAACTTGTGAATCAGGAATTAAACTCTTTCAGATCTATCACTTAAATTTATTAGGGGAAGTACATGGTGCTATATGGGAAAGTACTTCAGGACAATGAAATTCTATGATATAAGCTCTCTTCAAATTGAGAAATCTCTCTCTCTCTCTCTTTCTCTCTCTCTCTCATAAAGCCTCCTTATTATATGACTCTAATTATTCATACAATTACTTAAGAGTGGCTGAAACATGATATACATAGCCACCACTCTTTGGTGGCTCAATAAAACAAAGTTCAGTTTCTTATATATGGAGGTTGTACTTATATAGTCATTGTTATATTTATTATTGTATTATTGTAATGTTACATATAAATGTAACAAAGATATGGAGGCCATGATTTGAGAGCTGGAAGGGAAGGTAAAATAATGGTTGGAGTGAGGAAAGAGAAGGAGAAATAATCTAATTTTAAAAACTAAAGAAATTTAAAAATATAATCTTAAATTTTGACAAAGAGTGTGAAATGATTAAAATGTCTAATGCAAGCTTAAAAATGAACAAAAACTCATAGAATAGCAAAATGAATCAAAAGGAAGTATATAACATATATAATATACATATATAATATATATATATATATATATATATACAAGTAGAGAGAAAATTTTGGAAATAAATAAAAATAATTATTTTTAAAAAGAGAAATGAAAAAAGCTGAGGATAATTTAGAAAGAAGAAAATACAGTATGAGAATTGTGCTCATGAAGCAAGGGCATTGAAACAGAAAATGAGCAATGCTGTGAGAATGAACAATATTTGTAGAAATAAATCTCTAAATTTTTTTCTAAAAACATGATGAAATCTATAAACTCACTCATTGTAGAAAAAAGAATGAAAATCAAAGTCACAAGAGATTCAACCAATTCTATTCAAAGTAGAGTAGCGTATTTTTTTTTCCTAAACAGAGTGGCATTAGAGTAAATTTTTCTACATGTTGAAATAGTTGAGATTAAGGGTTTTAAATATGTAAAACCTGACAGTGAGTACCAGCAACAGTCTGAGAGGAAGTGATGCCCTGTGAAATAAAGAAAAAGAAATGGTGAATCAGAATTTTAAAAATATTTAGAAGAAATTAAAGGGAAATGAATAAACAAACCCAAGAGAAAACATGAGTACTATCACTGTATTCAACAATGCCAGTGATATCCTTAGAGGCCTCTGTGAACTGACAGGCCCTGGTCACACACACAAGCAAAGCAAACAGTAGATGGGGTCAGCAGGCGTATGGAAGAGCACAGAACAATTGTGATTATTTTTAAATAAAATTATTTCAAGTACCTTCTCTAGTAATATCACAGTAAAACTGTAAATCAATACCTTAAAAATGTAAGTATAGAGATAAATGGAAAATAACATTGTTGTACTGAACGACCATTCAGTTAAGGATAAAAGTAGGAGAGAAATTAAAAAAAAAAAAAAGTAAAACAGAAACACAACATAATAAAAGACATGTGCTAGAGACAACCCGGTACTAAGAGAGGTTTTTCTAGCAATTAATACCTACGTTAATGAGGCTGAAAAGTCCAATAAATAATCTCTTTTTGTACCTCCAGCACTTTAAAACAAATGCAAGAAAACTATTTCCTTTTCTGCTTGTTGTGATTAAATTCCAGGCAGGAAGCAACAGGGTAGAAGTCTTTCTTTCAGCCTCTGGCTCAAGGGGAAACCTTCTCTCACTTCAGGAAGATATCAGTGGAGCAGAGGGCAAATTCAGGCTATAAGCCTCAGGTCTGCCACATGGGAGAAACATTCTCTAATTAAGCATCACATCGAACAGCTACAACCAAATGTTTAAACAATGAATCCATGGAAGAAATTTCACATTCCACAGCAAGAAACAAAGCAAAAAAAATTAGTAGAAGTAAATTTGTCAGAGCAGAAATAAATGATCTAGAGACTAAGAAGAGAACAACTATGCAGTGGGACTTAGAATAAAATAAATGGATAACTAATTTATAATCTAGTAGGGGAGCAATCAAGGCTTTTGTCCTAAGCATTTATTCATAAAAATTCAATCTCAGAGTCATTATTTTTGGCAACTTTTGCTGGGGTAGAAAAAGTTACTAATGGTGCCCAACCTGGGGCATGTAATCCAACCTAAGCTAAAAATCCACAAAAAGCCCTGAATGGGAGACTGAGAACACTTCCCAGAGCCCTACATAATTTCGTAGCCTGATGGGAGGCTACATCCCTTTAAGAGGAATCCAGGAAGACAGCAGAACAGCTGAAGTCAGCCCATGCTATGGATGCTGAAGAGCTCCAGCGAAGCAATAAGGCTTGGGTGAGCTATGGCCTGCAGCATAGAATATTGTGGCCCGAAACCATCTACCCATAGTGGGTGTGAGGCTCAGCTCTCAAGGATTGGCAAACAATGGTCCCAGCCCAGAACCCAGAGGTCAGCCTGCTAGAACAAGCCAAAGGGGTGGGGTTAGCTGCCATAGACAGGAGCTGAGTGGCAGAAAAAGCCTACACTTACAGAAGTTGGGGAAAGGGGACTTGGTAAGCCCCAGTTATAGATATGTGGTAATGTCAGGAAAAGCTGAAAAATTAACAGATTTGGTAAGATTCTTGTGAAGTTTTAAGAAGAGAGTTAGAGGTTAAAAAAAATATTTTCTATGTTAAAAAAAATGGAGAAAAGTGCAATGACAGAGAACATTTGGATTCTGTATGATTTGCTCTGTTAATCATATTTATCAGCAAACAAACAATTATATGTTCAAACACATATGTTCAAATTATATATATATATATATATATATATATATATA
>JADRCC010304470.1:0-10870 GCA_019843855.1 Hylomyscus alleni | reverse complement strand
AAAAAAACTTGTTGAATGATAAGTTGTAGCCTTTACTGGTTTAGACTGTGTAATAGCATTAAATTATCTGATCATAATGGGTAAGTACATCATTATTTGTATACTTTAAATATTTCAGTTTTCCATTAAACATTTTTAAGGTGAAGATTGTATTTTTAGTCTTAACAAGAATTTTGCTAATGAGAGCTAAAGGATTTTATGGAAAAGCCAAAGTAGCATAGTAGACACTGACATAGTTAGGCCACTTTTTTAGTTTATCTCAGTTGCTGTGATAAAACAATGACCATAAGCAATTTGGGGAGGGGAATGGCTTATTTGGAGTGCAGGTGCCAGTCCATCATTGAAGGAAAACAAGGCAGGGACTCCAGCAGGAACTGAATTGGAGACCATGGTAGAATGCTCCTTACCTGAATGCTTTCTCAGTTTGCATTCTGGGACCTCCTGCTCAGAGATGGCATTGCCAGAGTGGGCTGTGCTCTCATTGGTCATTAGTCAAGAAGCTGCTCAGTCTGCCCATAGGCCAGTCCACTGTACTGTGGGGAATTCCTTAACTGAGGTTTCCTTTGTCAGATATGGCTAGCTACTGCCCAGTTGGTTCGTCAGTAACGTATTTGATTATTTACTTAAAAGTTCTGTAAGCATGATTGATTGTTTGGGGTGTTTGTGTGTTTGTTGTTGCTTTTGTCAAATCAGGTTATACTTTTCAAAGTAAATAAAAGGTCAATATCTTCACTAATACTAGTTTTGCCATTTTTGATTTATTCTCTTATTACTAATACTTTGTTTAATCATTGTTTCATTATAGGAATTATTTGCAGCTTATTCACTGTGCAAGAAAAAAACCAAATTACATCCATAATTCTACTGAACTGGAAGCGTAGACGCTGCCATATATGTCACAGTACACTGAAAAAGAGCCATCAGGTAAGGAAAACAGATGTTTATGCTTCTGTGTGAAGGACTCCTTTTTTTTTTTTTTTTTTTTTTTTTTTTATTTCCGGGGCACTTTAAATGTATAAAACCAGAAAAGGTGGGGTTATGGTTTTAATTCCAGCACTTGGGAGGCAGAATATTATATGTGACATGTTATTCTCTGATAATGATCTTATGTAATGACTCATTTTAAGACATCTATAGCTATTTAATATTTGTGTACATTAATTTCTAACTTAATAAAACAACTTTTCATTTCTACCCTACATTCCATTTTGGAGGCTGTTCTTTTAGAATAGTAGTAAAAAATGTTGATTCTTATATTATTGAGACAAGTGATTAAATACTTTTTTCCTTTTTTATAACAATGCATAATAAATAATTGACTAAGCTGTGGGGTGGTAAGCTGTGCACAGACATCTTGGTCCTCAGTCAAGCACAGGCCTTGAACCCCAGTGACCCAGTAGGTGGTGGCTGGCAAGTGTTTGGCCACACCTCTTGGGCCCTTGGCTCCTGTCCCAGCTACAGTCTCCCACAGCACCCTCTACCCCCTGCAGAGAGGTGTGTGACCATCAGTCACATAGAGCAATGCCCCAAATCCCTGGTATTATGTCTGGCCTCCACCCCCACAGTTACCTGGCAATAGCCAGGTAGGCCCAGCCCACTATAAAAGGGACTGTTTGCCCCCTTCTCGCTCTCTTGCTCTCTTGCTCTTACTCTCTTGCCTCTCTTTCTTACCCTCTTGCTCTCTCTCTCTGCCTTCCCTTCCCCTCACTCCCCACATGGCCAAGGTGGGCCTCTGCTTCTCTACTCTCTCCCTCTCTCTGACTTTCTACAATAAACGCCTTAAAACCATGGACTGACTTTTCTCATGGGGACCCACCATGCTGGAGCAATGAAACAGGTCTTCCCCTAATGAGCCAGGTCTAACCTCCACTGGGATGCCTCCCTGTGCTCCAGCTACAGCTGCCAGCCAAGCCAAGCCAAGCCACCTGACCAATCTGGGACTCTCTTCCCTGCGGGAACCAGTGTGAGCTTGCTCGTCCCTGACCTTTGGCCCCAGGTCCACACTATTCTCAGCTCTCCTGCAGCCTATGGTGGCGTCTGGGATGTCTGAAAGCTAGAACCTGTCATCCTCAGCCTCCATGCAGGCCTAGGGGCCCAGAGCCAATTCCGGCAGGTCCATGGGGACCCCAGACTGTGCCTTTCCCACCCCTGGAGCGGAGTCCTGCGGCTTCTCACAGCCCAACGCCCACCTGGCAGTGGTGTCAGGCTTCCTGTGGGTATCCTGCCTTGCCCAGTGGCCTGATCCCTGGGCCAGACGTAGGGGCCCCATTTTTGACCCACACTAAGCAAGTTTAATATATATGTGTATAATACTGTACTCTTTAGTAAAATATGAATTAATACTCAAGTTGTCTAAGTGCTGGTGTCTGCTCTTAGCTTTATATATACCATCCATTTGTAATTTTGAAGATGGAGTGGCATGTGCTTGACTTCTGTGATTGTCTCCTTTTAGAGAATTTTATCTTGCCCTAGGCTTCAGTACAAAACTGTTTAGTTGTTTCTTGTCATCCATACATCATTTCAACAAAAGCCTGTTCAGTGTATGTACTTTAGTGAATAACAGCATATTTGTTGAAGCACTTTTGCCCCCCAACTCTTACCATAGTAAAGGTCATTGCTGGCCCTCTTAATTTAATTTATACTTTCAGTAATGGATCAAGAATCCAACAAGGCTGCTTGGCCTAAACCAGCAGGAGGATATCAGACTATCACAGGCAGGAGATACGGAAGAAGACATGCATATGTCAGCTTTAAGCCATGTATGACCAGGCATGAAAGAAGCTTAGGGCGGGCTGGGGATGACTATGAAGTTCTGGAACTAGATGATGTTCCAAAGGAAAACACCTCAGGTATGTAACGTAGTCACTTAAGGTTACTTATTGTAAAAGTTACATGGTTTTTACTATAAACATAGTCCATTTTCTTTCTTGAAATTTTTATTGAATTTAATAGCAGTAACATATACACTAAATACAGAAGATTCAGTAAGATCAGTCACTAAAATACAACTAGTAGTCATGGCGGGGATTACATAGCCATGTCTACCAGCTAACTCCTCTCCCAAGTCTTTTTTTTTTTTTTTTTTAAATAACCTCATCTGTTATTTACCTTCAGCAGAATATAACTGGATATTATTGTTTCCACTCACAAGCCTTGCTGAATTACAAGACCTAGGGGACTTTAGAGTTTGGGTCATAATATTTATTGAGAATTTAAAAAAAAAATCCATTTATTTATGGAAACTAGGCCATGCCAAGTCTTTTTTATGTGAAGTATTTTTTCCTGCATACTATATTTAAGTAACTTTTTTTAACTTCCTCTAGATAAGCTTATTTTTTCATTATTTTGCAAAATATAAATATCAAATATCTGGTAATAGCTATTCAATTAAACCTTAACTATTCAATAGTTTGAAATTTATATCCAGATATTCTGTATAATTGTTCCATTATTATGTATATTCTATATAAAGTCTTCTGGTTTCAACTTTTTTGGTTCTAAGCAAACTGGATATTGTAGAATATTTTCCTTGTCATTTTTTAATGTCAGAATCTGAATTGCTAGCTAAGTCATTCATAGAAGAAGGATTTTCTGTTATAAGATTAAATTTCAGTTATTTCTATGGTTTATTTTATTTCAGTAAATCTCAATCTTTGTGAAATTAATGATAAAGATAGTCAAATTTAAAGTAGTTATAGATTTGATTTTCTTCAGGGGCCAGAATTATGACAAAGTATGACAAATCGAATCAGTATATTCACTTATTTTTCAGTTATATTTCTAATACCTAAATTATAAATATATTTTTGGCATAGAAATATGAATGTCTAGAAACTAAGATATAAGTTTTTAGTTAACATCAAAATATGATTAGAATCTCATTTCTCATAGCTCTATTATCTTGCATTAAAATTATATCTGTCATGTTTCTTCTTTTGTTGTTTAATTTTATAATTAAGAGATAGATGAGGAGAACAGTTGGAGACAGGTTATTTTTTGGCTGCTTCTGTTTCTCACTGTATAGAAAGCTTCTTTTTTTGTCATAAAGAAGATTTTTGATATTGACACTTCAGTTAAAAAAAAAAAACACTACAACAGAAACACAAGGGCGAGGGTAATGAGGAGCCTCGGGCAGAGCTGCGTCCTTAGTCTAACAGTCTGACTGCAGCCAAGTTAGGGATATACAAGTGCTCGGTGCCTTGTCAAAGAGATAATAATGCGATTTCCATGGAACAGATATTATATAAAATTTTATCTAAGTTAATCCCTCCACAATGTTTTCTTCTGTCCTTTTTTATGAAGGTTCCAATTCACTGGATCAAGTCCATCCTTTACCCAGTGAACCTACAGCTGAAAAAAGTGAACCAGAAAGTTCTACTTGTGGTCCAGCACTGAGTCAATCCACTGAGAGCAGTCCATCCATTGCCACAGTATGTCATAGTGAGGAGGTCAGGGAGACCTTAGAAAGCAATACGAATCTTCATAATAACGCTGAGACAGAGTCTACTCCAGCAGTTTGTAATGTCTCAAGTGTCCAGAATGGAATTGTGTTGGTTCATACTGACTCTCATGATCCAGACAGCAGGCATGATGAGAATGACTCTCTTCAACTCTGCACTGAAGCTGTGGAAGGTGGTAGACGTCAGAAGGGATTAGGCCATGCAGTCTTTGAGCTGGAAAATGGAGAGGCAGAGATGTACGCTGATCTGTCACCATCAGTTCCCTCTCTCAATGGTGAAGTAAGTGAAGAGTTTGAAGAGCTAGATTCAGCACCTTTAGAGAAAAATTCTTCTGCTGATGCTGAGCTTGTCCATCAGAATGGGCAGGAAGTTCAGAGATCTTCTGAAGATGGCATTGTTAGAAAGAGGCGACAAGATGATACTGATCAGGGAAGACAGACAGAAAATTCAACTGAAGATGCAGACTGTGTTCCAGGCTGTGTTGAACAAAATACTAGTGCTAGAGCCAATCACCATGGAAGTTCTCCTGAACAGGTAGTAAGGCCCAAAGTTAGAAAAGTGATAAGTTCAAGCCAGGTGGACCAAGAAATTGGTTTTAATAGGCATGAGGCTAAACAAAGAAGTGTTCAGAGATGGAGAGAGGCTTTGGAAGTTGAGGAATGTAGTTCAGATGACCCTATAATAAAGTGTGACGACTATGATGGAGACCATGACTGCATGTTCTTAACTCCACCTTATTCAAGAGTTCCACAAAGGGAAACAGAACGTAATCGTGTAGCATCAGAGAATGGAGCCACAGCTTCAGGAAGGCAAGCAGCTCGGGAGAATGCCTTTTGGAATGCCTGTGGGGAGTATTACCAACTCTTGGACAAAGATGAAGATAGGTAAGCTCCATGCAGCACTTGACAGGGCGCTGAGCCAAGGATGTTAGGTATTATTATACAGTCATAGTTTAAATGTAACCTTCGCATACATGTATATCTTGCGCTTTGCTCGTATTCAACGCCCTGTTGCCACGTTTCACCAGTCCTTTCCCATCTTGCTGGTCACCTTTCTCTTTTCGGATAGTTTCCCTTCCACTTTCATATCTTATATTTTTAAAGCTAGATTCTGCAGAAGAGAGAGCATGCAATAGTTGTCTTTCCAAGTTTGACTTATTTTGCTTTACATGGTAATCCCAATTTGATCCGATTTTCTAGAAAGACATATTTGTTCTTTCTGAGTGAGCAAAACCATACTGTATGTTCACGTTTTCTTTATCTGTTCTTATGCTAGTGGACATGTAGGCTGATTCGTCAGTGGACATGTAGGCTGATTCGTCAGTTTGGCTATTGTGAATTGTGCTGAGATAGAGCCAGTGAGATGGCTCTGTGGGTAAAGGTGCTTACTGCCACTGAGCCTGAGTTCAGTCCCTGGGTTTCATGGGGTGGAAGGAGAGAATTGATTCCTGTAGTTGGTCTCCAACCTCTATACATGCACTGTGCCACTCTTACATCTACATACCTACCCATGCATACATGCACATATAAAATAAATGGGCTTTTAAAATTTAAATAAAATAGTGCTGAAATAAACATGAATGTTCAGGTTGTCTGGGATATGCTGACTTAGATCCCTTTGTGTTGTAACTTGGTTATATGGTTGTTCTGTTTTCAGTCTTTTAAGGAGTCTTCCATACAGCTTTCCATAGCGGGTACACTAACTCATATCACTATGAGCAGTATAAAAGGCTTTCCCCTCTTGGGCCTGCTCCCCAGCTCAGGCATTGCTTTCTTGCTTACAGCCATTCTGACTGGATGAAACAGACTCGTGAAAAATTCCATTTGTGTTTCCCCAATAGCTAAGGATGTGGAACTTTCGGCCATTGTACTTTTGAGAACTGGCTATTCAGTTCATTTAGCTGTTTATTAATTGTATTAAAATTATTGTTTGTGTATGCTTGTTTTTTTAAATTAATCTCCTGTTGAATGTATAGCTAGTAAAAGATTTCTTCCCATTTTATAGGCTCTTTACTCTGTTAATTGCTTTGTCGTGCAGAAGGTTTATAATTCCATGAAGTTCTACTCATCAGCTCTCAGTTTCATTTCTTGAGCTACTTGAAACCTTTTCAGAAAGTCCTTGCCTATTCCTCTATCATAAAGTGATTCACATCTGTTTTTGAAAGGGTAGGGGAAGGGAATCAACATTGATTGTTCTACGGGTGGGTATTCAGTGTCTCCAGCACTGTTTGTTAAAGGGACTGCCTTTTCTCCAGTGTATGCTTCTGGCTTCTTTGTCAAAATCAGGTGGCCATAGTTGATGGGTTTGTTTCTGGGCTATCTGTTCTCTTTTATTGGTCTGTGTGTCTGTTTAAAAAAGTACTTTATTGCTAATAAAATGTTTGATGGACTATCATATGTGATCAAGAATTTAGACATGTTGATAATGAGATATTCTGAGTGCTAGCCATACATACAAACTGCAAATTATTTTGGTTTCTTTTAGCCATTGTAATAGTTTACAGGCATTAGACTTTTAGGTACATAATGATTATTACAAAGAGTAAAGGCTGATTTTTTTAATTAACAATATTTCAGTGAATATAATACAAAATAATAAATTTATTCTATTTTTTAATTTCGCCATCTGTGTTTAGAAAGTGATTAAGATCACTGTTGATTGACAATACTGCATTAAGTTTTAGTACTTAATATATTAATAATTTCTTTTTATATTGGATCCTTATTCTCTCTTTCTCTCACGAAACTTCTTATTTATTTAAAAATTAATTTGAGTATAGGGTCTAGGCTATAGTCCCCTCATTCTTGTGGCTGAAGTAGGAAGATCATGAACTCAATGCTAGCCTGACCTACATAGGGAGATCATATCTCAAAACAAAAATTCTCGTTAAGTTTGGTATGGTAGGTACTATTTTTTCCTCCATTCATAGATGATGAAACAGGTATAGAAAGTTAACTAGTATAATGTCATGTGTGTAAGTGTTATAACTGGGACTTGATTCCTTGAACTCCAAGAGGATATATTCTCTATCGTTGTACTATGTTATTGCCAAGACTTTCTAATTCCTTTTCAAACATAGATTTCTTCAACTTTACCCAAACTATAAAACAGCAAAAATGGGTAAAAGTGGAGGAACAGAGAGTTATATTTTGTACAACTGCTCAATTTTTATTGCCAGAGTTCAGATTTTTATGTATCTTTTTAAGCTACTTACAAACCTAACAGTGCTCCATTTGTGTGTGTGTGTGTGTGTGTGTGTGTGTGTGTGTGTGTGTGTATAATTTATTTTATGAGCTGTTAGAAAAAACTTTTAACTAGGAATGTATAGAGAATTTTCTAGTTTGAATATGAAAATATTTTATCTCATACCATAAAAGAATAAATACTTGATTCTCCTTAGAATTATGAATTAAAAACCATTATAATATGTAACCTATTATAGGGAGCAGTTTAAATACAATTTTGATAACTGTTTTGAAGCTTAAAAAGGTTAAGGGAAGGCAGATACTTTTGTATGCCTGTGTTTTGTTTGTTTTACTTTTTTTAAGATTTATTTTATATGTGAGTACATTGTTGCTGTCTTCAGACACATCAGAAGATGGCATCAGAACCCATTACAGATGGTTGTGAGCCACCATGTGGTTGCTGGGAATTGAACTCAGGACCTCTGGAAGAGCAGTCGGTGCTCTTAGTTGCTGAGCCATCCCTCCAACCCATGGTCTTTATGCAAAATCTACAAAGTTCCAAAATCATAAATCAGCTAAAAAACTTGATCTGAAATTAACTGTTTTTGATATATATTCTGAATCCAATCTAAAATAAGACATATTTTTCAAGAAATCATATTTTGCTCCAGAATCACATGTTTGAAAAGTATTTGCTGACCTAGATTCTCTTGAGTGTTCTCAGCCATTGCTCTGAGCTTGGGGAAAAGGATTAACTTCTGAACATTGAGCTCTTAGATTGTTGTATTTGATTGTGATCCTCTAGATTACTTTTGAAAAAAAATAAGTTTTCAGCAGTTTTTCTTTCGCAAGTGGAAGGTGGTTACTGGTTTTTCCTAGTTGCACATTTTTTTAAAAGAAATTATTTCACTAGTGTCTTCACCATTGTGGACCCACTAGAGCAAAACAAAAATAAAGACTCTTAATATTGCTAGCTTTTCAAATGAAAATGTTAAAAATTGTTTTGTTTTTGTTTTTAAATCAGCCCTAAAACAAAGTATAGTTCTCATGGGTCCTGCTTTTTAAAATTGGGGTTCCCCCCAAGTCTGTTGTTAGTATGTTTAGAAGTAATGTCAATATTGTGAACAGTAATAGAGGTTTGTAAATACAGTGGCCATCAGGAGAAACATGAGCATGAGTGAAAGGTTTTCTTTGAGCCTGGTTACAGTGCATTGGCTGGGAGAGCTTCTTGGGTGTCAGAGGGGTGGAGGTAACACAGAGGAACACGAGAATATGTCTGTGTTATTTAAGAGTCACTGAGGGGGGGGGGCATAGAGAAAGACACACACCCATATCTTAGCACTTTGGAGGTAGGTAGGAGCTCAGGAGTTCATGCTTTTCCTTGGATGTGGAATAAGTTCAAGGCCAGCCTGAGAGTCATGAGACCTTGTCTTAAAATTTTTTCAGAATGATTTCTAAAGAATAATGAGTCTACCTTTGACTCCATTTGTATTTTGTAAAACATTAAAATGTATTTTAGGATTGGATTATTGCAATAGTATGAATGAATCTTCTTGTTACTGATCCTCGGTTTTTGCTTCTGTTTCTTGCTCATCTTACTGAACTCTGCTAAGTGCTACTTACCAGGATGCTTTTTAATCAGTGCCTACCCCGTGCCAAAATGGAGTAGCCATGGCCTCCAGCTTGCTTTTGAGCATGCTCATCTACGTGTTTTACTCTGTGCAGCTCTGATAGTAGTACACTGGAGGAAACGGGAAGCAGTGACCACTTTTCTAAAGTGTCTTTAAAAAGGACGTATATAGAACCTTTTTATTGAGTCTGAAAGTTAATTAAAAGAGTTAATTCTCTCCTTTATATAACTTATCAGTGATATACTTGGAGATATTTTGTTAGGTTTGTATTATAAAGGTAACATTTATAGAACACTTATCAAGAATACAATGAAAATTCATTTGGATACTATTAGTTATTTTAATTTAGCTACTTAAAAAAATAGATGGGCCATCAAGTAAGAGCGCTTTTGCTCCTGCCAAGAACCTGGGCTCCGTTCCCAGCACCCACAATGTAAGTCATAACCATCTGTAACTGCCAGTTTTAGGGAATCTGACACCTTCTTCTGACCTCTGTAGTCTCCAGGCATGCTGTGTACAGATATGCACCAGCTAAGTGCACATAAAGCAAATATATCTAAAAACTTTTAGTAGTGATTATACATTCTTTATAAGTAAAAGATTTGATTAATATGTGGTCACTGTCTTCCCTGAAGAAGTCTTAAGGATGGCTTAATCACAATAGAATGCTGCAGTCCGTCAGGTAAACATTCCAGCCAGTAGCATTGCTCTGGACTGTTTGACAGAAAATGAGTGCTACATCATTGAAGTAGAACTGAATTTTAACAGTCAGTGTATAATTACCAGACCTGGATCAGACCAAAGAACTAAGGTTAGCATTTACTCTTCTGAAATATACCCTGAGAACTGTAGTAACTGGGGACAAGGATTAAGATATGGAAGGAAGGTGGGAGTGGAGGGATGACAGATGGGAGGAGAATCTTTCAGCAATACTAGCACTTTTTTTTTTTAAACTTTGGACCTGTTTTGAAGAGAGATATACAGATCTCTGACTCTTTTCTTAGAGCACTTGAAGCTTCTTTCAGAGTTGTTTTTTTCTGATACTAGGACTTAATCTTGCCTAAATGGTTAAACAAAACAAAGCAAAAAAGACAGTAAGATATAGGCAAACCTTCAGAGACAAATAATAGAATCCCAGGTACACCAGAGGCAAAGCAGGAGGATTGAAAAAGTTGCAGGCTTACCTGAGCTATAGAATCAGGATGAGGCTAAACTTAACAAGACTCTCCTCAACATAAAAAAATAGAAATGGCTTGGAGATACAACACAGTGGTAGAGGCTTCGCACATGTGTGACCCTAAGTTTAATCCCCATAACCACACAAATGCGAACGAAAAGCCTGTTTCTTTTGATATTATTGGGAGAATAAAATGCAGATTAGCTCTTTTTTAAATTTAATTTGATATATTAAAAGGTATCAGACTGCCAGGCGTGGTGGCACACGCCTTTAATCCTAGCACTTGGAAAAAAAATTTTTTTAAAAAAAAATCCTAGCACTTGGGAGGCAGAGGCAGGCGGATTTCTGAGTTCGAGGCCAGCCTGGTCTACAGAGTGAGTCCAGGTCAGCCAGGGCTATACAGAGAAACCCTGTTTC
>JADRCC010304330.1:0-20325 GCA_019843855.1 Hylomyscus alleni | reverse complement strand
TGAGGTGATGGTCAAGGAGACCACATTAGTGCCTAAAACAACACTGGCAATTATTATCTTTCTTGGTCACCCATCCTAACTAGAGTGAAAACACTTTATTAACATCACTTACTTTAGATTAAGGTCATAGAAAAATTCAGTTGAAGGTGAATAGAAAACTTCCTCCCTGCTATGTTTTCCATTTGTAGAGAAAATACATTAATGTACTAAACACTGCTGGATCCAGAATGTTACAACACTAATCTGCCAGACAAGATGTGTTGACTGATATAATAGTGGCCTGAAAGCATGGGGATAATCTCTTTGAGATTGGATTAAAGACTTGCTCCCAGGAGGGAATTCATGCATGGGTAAGCCTAGTTAAAAGTCTGTGTCCCAGTAGGTTATCAGCCCTGGGGCAATGACTAATACTGCTGTTTTACTAAATAGACATGTTATCAAACTGCCTTCTAAATGTTGGAGCACCTGTGCATGGATGAGTACAGCTCTCACCCTTGGCCCATGAAGCTTCTTTCTGCAGTAGAATAAACCCATAACTAGTCAAGGTGCTGAGAATATGTGACTCTTGAATGTTCAGTTATAAATAAAACACTGATATCAATCCCCATCCCAATGCTCAGGGAACCTAATGGAAGAAGAGGAAGAAAAAAATGAAACAGCTAGAAGAGAGGGAAGAGTGTCATGAAATGCTGTCTTCTGGACATGATGTAGCCATTGCTCTAATGTACTAAACAGTTACCTGCACAAGACATGTACACAGTCAAGCCCATAGCCTCGTTCAACATTCCATCAGACAGCATAAACTGGACTCAGAGGATTATAAAATGGAAGAGTACCTTCAAGCCTCTACAGTCTTGTACTGGGTCTACTAACTCCCAGCCTATCATTTCTGAAAGTATATCTAGCCCCACAGCAAAGTAAGAAGTTTCTAGACAAAATTCCACCTGAATTGTCATCAACATGATTGGTCATCTTCCAGATGGTGGTTACTCTGAGCCTGAAGCTAAGGAAGCCCAGGACAGATAATGAAACTAGCAAGTCAAGAGACAGGCTGGAATCCACAGCTGAAGCCAATCTCTCTGTATTGCTGGGGGACAGCTCAAGATGTGGACTTCTCACACTCCATGAATTACAAACTTGAATGTGGTGCAATGTGTAGCCATGCTTTTTAAGGTGGCTTAACTTGTCAGGAACTGTGACACCTTCAAACATAGCTTCCAGGCTCCCTGATGGTATGAAGCTTAGATGCATAGGCATGCACCAACAGCCAGGTGTTGGTGATGATTAGGATTGGAGATGTGACATTTGTCCACAAACCTCTATCTACGAGAAAGAACATACCAGTCTCCTTATTCCACCCACCTTCTTTATTTTCCCATTTATTTATGCATTTATATGTTTGTTTATTTATTTTTATTTATTTACATCCAAATGCAGGGAGCTCCTTCCAGTTCCCCCTTACACAGCCCCTCTACTCATATCCTTTCCCTTATTTTCTGAGAAGGGAGAGGCCCCCACTGTGTATCAGCCCACCCTGGCACATCAAGTCACTGCAGAACTAAGAGTATCCTGTCCCATACCTAGAGGAAGGGGATCTAATGGCAGGCAACAGACTCAGGGACAGCCCAGTTCTCCAGTTGTTTGGGACTTGCATGAAATCTAAGATACACATCTGCTAAATATGTTCAGGGATCCTAGGTTCAATCTCTGGGATCCATCAAGGGCCTAGTTTAGTTGACATTGTTGTCCATTTTGTGGAGTCCCTATTTCCTCTGGGTCCCTTAATCCTTCCCCAACTCTTCCTCAAGACTCTCAAGAGCTTCATCTAATGTTGGCTGTGATTCTCTTCATCTGTTTCCATTGGCTGCGGGGTGAGGCCTTTCAGAAAACAGAAAATAGTTTTATGAGGCTCCTGTCTGGAAGCATTACAGAGCACCAATTATTATTGGCATTGGTTCTTGTCTATGGGATGAGTCTCAAGTTGTACCAGTCATTGGTTGGCTGATTCCTGTCTCTGTTCCATCTTTGTCCATGCACTTCTTATAGGCAGGACAAATTTTGGGTGGAAGGTTTTGTTGGTGGTTTCATGTCCTTTTCCCTCCATTGGGAGTCCTGCATGGCTACAAGAGACAACAACTTCAGGCTCTATATCCCCCTACTGCTAGGAGTCTCAGCTAGAATCACCCTCATAACCTCCCACATCCCATTGCAGGTCTCTAGCAAGTCCTAGAGATTGCCTACCCCCACACTCATTTTGATCACTCTCCCTGCCCTCTCTCCATAGCTCTCCCTAGACCTCTTCTCCCCACCCCCATTCTATTATCCATCCCCTCTCCCACCAGTTCCCACCATCCATCCCTCCATCCCCTCTCCCACCAGCTCCCTCCATCTACCTCTAATGACTATGCTATTTCCCCTTCTGAGTGAGATTCTAGCATCCTCCCTTGGGACCATCTTGATATTAGCTTCTTTGGGTCTATAGATTGTAGTATGGGCATTCTGTACTTTATGGCTAATATCCAATTACAACCCCACCCTCATTCTAACAATTTAGGATGGCCTATATCAGTATCCCAAGAAATGGCTCTTTATTATTTAGAATCTCTATCAACTAGCTTCTGATGGCAAAATTCTTTCTCTTCTGACAGGACTAAATATTTTACAGAGTAGTAATACTATAGCTATTAATGTCAATCAGGAAACATTGAACTACTACCACATAACAAGTTATGAGGTGATGCCCTGGGAATAGAGGCACAAATAATATGTATACACAGTATATAGCCCAGACCTTATAGAGTCTAGTTTGGAAGTTCCAAAATGCATTATTTGCCTTCAACTTTGTTTAAAAACAACCAAACTACAAATGTAACAATACTTTAAAGTTGTGTGAAATCATACCATAGGGCGGGGGAGGTAAAAATGGCTGGATTGATATTATGGAAATTGATAGTTTCCAGATCATTTAATCAATGGCCTTCTGATCACACCCAATGCTCAAAAGATTATTATTATTATTATTATTATTATTATTATTATTATTATTACTATTATTATTATTATTAGAGACAGAGCTTCTTTGTATAGCCCTGGCTGTCATGGAACTCACTCTGTAGACCAGGCTGGCCTTGAACTCAGAAATCCTCCTGCCTCTGCCTCCTAAGTGCTAGGATTAAAGGCATGTGCCACCACTGCCATGCAAAAGATTATTTTTATAGATTAGCTGAGTTCAGGAAGCACTTGGAAGAGCTGTGCCAGTTGGGGGTCCCACATTCCAGAGTAGCAGGTGTTGTGGGAAGCATGGCTATCTAGTGTCTTTTGACACTGAGAAATGATCCATGACAATTCCACTCACATCTATTTCCCCTACCAAGTCCCCTCAGGTTAAGTAAAGGATCTAGTTAAATGCATGCAATCACCCAAATTACTAAAAGGAAAGAGAACCAGGAGTATGTATTGACAGTATGTGTGCATGTAATACCTACTGAGGTGTCTGATTTATTTTTAAATCAGAACCATACCCCTATGGTTCTATGTAATTACTACATAGAAATAATATATATATAAAACATTGTTTATAATATTTACGGTATAATGTATAAAATCATAAAATGATAAATATTAATTAGTTTTCATGATTGTGATATACTTTGGCAAAGATTAGCAAAACTTGTCATTTAGAATAACAGTGAAGTTTGTTTGTTTTTTTTTGTTGTTGTTTTCTTTAGTATAGAACAGAGTTTATTTAAGATATGGGGAGGGGAGTTAAGAGGGTAGCAGAGGAAAAGAAAGGCAGTGAGGAGGAGAGAATAGAGAAGTAGGGGCTGGCCTTGATCACATGGAGAGAAGGGGGAAGGGAATAGGGAGACAGGGGGAACAAAGGGGCAAGAGGCAAGGGAGAGAAGCTGGAGAAAGAGCAACAGTGAAGATTTCAATCTTTGTGAATTATACCATGAATATACTCATCAATGTGTAGAATAACAGTGAAGTTTTCCATTTTTCTGAACTGTGCCATCAACATAGTCAGCTCTTCTGTGAAATAGAAGTAACAGCAGGAGACAGTAGGCAAGGGGTATGGTTCTGTTCCAGCAGATCAAGATTATGGTTTGTTAATGATGCTTTACTGAACCCTGACTTTGAATAACTATTTTTTCTTATACCCAAGGACTTTTAGATTCTTCTATTTGCTCATCTCATCTTCTCATAGTAACAGGACCATAATGGGCATGCAGTAAAATCTCATAGTCATTTCACATCAGCTGTTATAGAAAGATGCTCCTTAAATTTTCCCCTCATAAATTCCAGCTTCTACACAAGAGTAGAAATTATTTCAGTTTCTTCACCCTTACTTTTGTTCCCAATGCCTTCTCATCTTAGTTATAACCAGTCTTTGACATAATAACTATTAGTACCATGGACAATATTTTGGTCACCTAAGCTTAAAGCGAAAGACTACAAGTGGATTAATATGATAATAGCTACTTTAAACAAAACACTTGAAATGTGAAACCAATACAAAGAAAATTATAATAGTGTTTTCTATTACTTTAATCCTGTGATTCAAATATATGAAAGTTTATGTGATATGTATAATCAATTAAATAATCTTTGTCTTTATTTAATGTTCCATGTTTTTACAATGCTAACATGACATTTTTATGAAATATCTCTGACTTACATTAAATTGATTGAGTATAATTTCTTTAAACAATTTTCTTTTTTTGATATGTTACTAAAACAAAAAGTTAAATACAATTGTATAAGCACCTTTTAGGATAAATTTCTATATTTATGATTTCTTAGACACATATTTATATAATCCTATTAAGTACAGTATACAGAGAAAATAATAAATATTTGTATTGATAGATGTGCTGCATGTACTGATATGATCAACATATGTTATAAATATGTTTTAAGTGTCATGTATTCTGTAAGTATTCATGAATTGTTCATGGCAACTAAATACAAAATATACTTATGAAAAGGCACAGGTATCAATAGTAGATATATGCATCTGTATGTCTTATATATGTAACTTACAGGAACATATATTTGATTACCTGAATACTTCCTGTTGAAAAGTGAAAATTTTATCTGGTAATTTTAGTGAACATAATATGTGGTCCAAAAAATTTTTTGCAGACATTAGGTATAATTATTGAAGAACATCTTTTTGCTATTTATTCATTAGCATCTTTATACAGAGGAACTATTTAAGGTTTTCCAGCCTTGGGATATATTGTCATATATATATTAAGATAATACAGCATAGAACATTCTGATATCACAGGCAGTATTAATGTACATCCATTTGTTATTAAATATTGTTGGACTTGGTTCACCTTGAACTTTTTATAATAAAAGTACATGCTCGTAAGTTGTAACTACTTTCTCTCAAGGAAATCAATATTGCCAGTTAACATTTTAATTCATATGTGTACATCAATTAGTTGACTGTTTGGTGTATGCTCTCATTTCCTTAAGTTGAGTAATAAAGAACAGTCATGTCATTACTCCAAAGGCTTGCCAGTGATGGTGAAGGACTGTTTGCTTAGAGGAAACACATTTGTAGGTAGTTTATGTACATGTGGCAAGTACTGGGAACAGTCTAGGAGCTTTGTGTCTGCCTCTATTCTCTTATTCTTGTGTTTTACACAGTTTTCTAGTCTTCTTAAACTGCTTTTTCATCTAAATAATTTTTCCTGTACTTCATTAGATAGGAACAAATTTACATCATTTTTCCTAGAAAATAACAAAGGTTGTTGACTTTAGTAACTGTAGTAATTATTAGTTGAAAAGTATTCTCAGGGTTTGTAAAGTACAATCCACCACCTAAAGTGGTATTTTATGCATGAGCCTTACATGAAGAAAATTCAGTTTCTCATGATAATAAGACAGAAGAAAAATAAACGACTATAGGTATGTTTTAATTTTAGGGTAATATCAATAGAAAAGGGTCTATATTTAATTAGAATACAAAACTATACTTGTAACATATATCAGTGAGTAGAGGTAAAATGTTGTTACAGCATTTGATTATCTTTCAAATGAAGGAAACAGGTCAACGATGTTAGTACCCCAGGCTCACATGACCTCTAGCTCCAAGCTCAGAGACAAGCACAGCAGTAGACAAAAGGCTGGAGTTCCCTGCCTCTGATGGGAGAAGGGATCAGATGTTCAATTTCTCTGTAACATTTCAGTTGAAATCTAAGAACTGCAGAACGAGAATGAATCAGAATGCTGTACACACTTCTAGTTGTCAAACGCTCTTTACCTTCTCACCCTTTATCCTGAAAAACGGTGAACTTCTGTGTCCAGGAAAGCCGTATGAAGGAGCTGCTGAGGATGTCCGTTTCCCGTCTTCTCTAATACCTTTCTGAGTTCTGGGGAAAAGTCGCCAAAAGTGGGGAATGTGGGTGACCTCAGGACTACAGTCAAAGAAAAGTGCATGGCCTACATGTCTCCTTAGCTGTACTGATAACTGGGTCGTGTTTTGACCTCGCAGTCATATTACATAAAAACTGTGTATAAAGTATTTCAGAGCAATAATGTAAAGAAAAGAAATGATGGAACCCAATAGTCCAGAAGCTCCTATGGTCATCCCAAAATATATATACTATACATATAATAAATAATTAACCTCTAGCATACTGTTATTTTTTCTTTGCCAATATGGCCAGAGTTTATCCCAAATAAGTCAAGTAAACACACACAAACACGAATATACACACGAAAACATAAGTCTCCTGGAATAAGTAAGAATAAGGAATACATTCATATATATATTTATTCATATATTCATATATATGAGGGATGAGGCTAAGATTAAAGGTGAGATAAAGGGCTAACCCAGAAGCCTGTGACATACTCAGGAAGATTAAAAAAAAGGCTTAGAAAGGAGCCTGATATAGCTGTCTCCTGAGAGGCTCTGACAATACCCGACTAATACAGAAGTAGAGGTTCACAGCCATCCATTGGACTGAGCACAGGGTCCCCAATGAAGGAACTAGAGAAAGGACCCAAGGAGCTGAAGGGTTTGCAGCCCCTTAGGACAAACAACAATATGAACTAACTAGTACCCTCAGAGCTCCCAGGGACTAAACCACCAACCAAAGAACACACATGGTGGGACTCATGGCTCCAGCAGCAAACGTATAGCAGAGGATGGCCTAGTCAGTCATCAAGGGCAGGAGAGGCCCTTGGCCCTGTGAAGGTTCTATGCCCCAGTGTAGGGGAATGCCAGGGCCAGGAAGGGGTGAGGGTGGGTTGGTGAGCAGGGAGAGGGGGAGGGAGCAGGGGTTTTTGTTTGTTTGTTTTTTGTTTTATTTTATTTTATTTTATTATTTTTTTTGGAGGGGAAACTGGGAAAGGAGATATCATATGACATGTAAATAATGAAAATAACTAATAAAAAAGATAATTGGGTATGAGATATACAAACAGAGCAAATAACAGGAAGGACAGGGACTTGGGCTATGAGGGCATGTTGGCCAGCTTCTCTGCAGCCAGTGAGGACCAGATGTAAGCCACGGCTGACCGTTATCATTTAACACAGCTGGTTTTAATTGGCTGAACTGCAACTAAGCCTGGCTTCTAACCAGAAGCTTCTGCCTTGGAAACTACTTCTGATCACCCATCATTAGGTATCCAAAGACTGCTGTCATATCTTGTTGGTTATGATACAAACTGATGATGTAAAGATGAGAATAAAAAAAAAAAAGCTTAGCGTAGCTGACAGCACTGCAAATCCAGGACCTTGGTATTGTCCAGATGAATAAAGATAGATAACAGTCAAGGTAAATGCTGAAGTTAGAAGGACAGAGGTGTGTCATAGATTCTCCTAATTGGTCAGGCAGAGCACAAATATCATATGATCATCTCCTTGGTTGGGTCAGAGGAGCATGCATAAAGATTATGGGAGATTCATAAGCTTGGTCCATGTTAATAAAAATATCAGTCAGTCTCATAGAAAATATTTCACCCTTTGTTAACATTTTTCTGCCTCAGCCCCATAGAAAGCGCTAGATAAAGGATTTTTCTTCCTTCTTGAAAAACCTCTCATACAATCAGGAGTTTTTTTGTTTTATTTTTTTTACTTTTTCTCACTGTCTTTCATTCTTGAAATAGTTCCTAAGAAACTTTGCTTCCTCCTTGCGCAGTTCTCAGGCCAGTTAACATCTATAATTTCCATTGTTCTGAGATGAATGACACAGAGACACTCTTCCAGTGGATCGCGAATGTCCCTTCAGGAAGTACAATGGTGTTAGGAAGAAACAAGAATGGATTGTAGTTCCAACAGCCTTATTTATGTTGGGGAACTTCTTGGGTGTCTGTTTTCTGTATTAGTTGAATCTGTGCAGTGAGAAGAAAGGATTCCAGGTTTGGGAGCTACTCAGAATGAAAGTAACATAGTAGGCTAGAATTCACACATGTGTATAGACATTTCCTGGTCAAAACAAAGGGCAAGAATCCAAAACTCTTCAAATGCCAGATTTTACTCTTTGGAAGGAAGGTCTTGTAGTGTGTTTTCAATACCTCGAAATTCAGTAACTCCTTCCGAGTTCGTTTCTGGCTCTGTTGGAGCACTGATAACAATCAGCCCACAGGAGAGACTCAGGCAGCTGGGTGCAGAGTGGGAGGTTTGGGTGCAGAGTGGGAGGTTTGGACGAGTGTATACTCATTGGTTGTCCTATTCTGACACAGTCGAGAAACTCCCAGTCACAACAAAATAGGAGTCCAAATGAGCGTCCAATGAGCTTTCAGGGACCGTGTGGGAGGTTAGGATCTATCACTACCAGAACCTAGTGGATTCTGCTTGTTGGAATACTACTGAGAACAGAAAGGGAGGAGTGAAGCTGTGCAGCTTCAGAGCACAGCAGTACAGCGAGCAGACAGCAGAGGGAGTGAGGGACTATGAACTCCTCCAAGGAGAAAGGAGAACTGACTGTCTCAAACCAGGAATCTGAAAACACAAGAACAAAGAAGACTCATACACAGAAACATGGGAGGCCTCAGATAAAAGTCAGGCCGACAGCCAAGAACTTCTGATAGAAAAAGCCTGCCCTTGGGGACTGGGAGCTGTCAAAGGTCCAGCTGCCAGCCCTAAGTGCCAAAGAAAGAAAGGTGCAGGAACGTATGCCTGAAGAAGAGCAAATCTTTAAGACAGAGAGTACTTCCGTTAACTGAACAATAAGCAAAATAAAAACCACAATGGTGTTTATGAGTATTTGATTGATGCAAGAAAAGGAGGTAGGTCTCCCCTTTTAAAAAAAAAAATAAAGTTTAAACAGAGGAAAAAAAAAAAACAAACCAAAATATAAGAAAAATGTCAAATTAAACTCCACAATTATATTTCAAAAATCTTCCTCAGAGGGTCATCCTTTTCAATAAAACTTTATAATTAAAAAACATGCAAATTAAATTCAAAATACAACAAAATGAATATGGAGAAGCCAGTGGACACCCAAATTATTTAATGTTACACTTTTAATTTTTTTTTAATGAATGGATATAACTTTGTGTGTGTTCTAGAGAGTGAGAAGAAAATGCTTCTAAAACCTGTCCATCTCATGAATTTTAGTATAGGTGGGAGTGAGTTTATTTATCTTATTTGGAGAAAAGCTCTAGATTTGCCTTCTGTGTCTATGTTAATTAGTTCACTTAATGCTTATAGAAAGTAAGATTTTACTATGTACTGGGAAACACCAAACCTTGCCTTTTTAACCAATGGTGAAAAATCTGCAAGGTGGGCCTGATAGAGTTGCTTTCACAGTCTGTAACAGGAAGTTTTGTCATCTTGTGGTTGTCTTAGGCTTCACCTCATGTTCACACAAACTGCAACTCAACCAGTGTATCAGAGGCATAAGTCAAGAAGGAAGGACCAGACAACACACCTTTCCACCTTACCCTCAAAAGTGAAAAGCAGGTCTGTGTTTTTATGACTTTGGTTTGGACTGAGTTACGAGACCACATGTAGTTAGAGTGAATGAGAAACTAAGTAGAGCTGAATCCTGTAATTTGTGAGAGTTATGGTCTGTAGAGCTGCTGCAGACATGGAGTTGGTGAACAGTAGGCCATTCATTCTAGAAGACATGCAGAGGGGGTAATGAGAGCCTCTGTTCACAGCATTTTGCTCCACTGATCAATATACAACAATGTTTTATGTGCTTCTGTGTAAAGAGCTCTTATTTAATACATATTACTAATTCTCAAATATTGAATTTGTAGCTGGAAGGACTATAACTCCTGCTTGAGAAAAACACGACACTCATTTTTCTCATGAGGTGCATGACTGTCATTATGGCCTTAGCTCTTAGACAGCACCTCAGCTCTACATTTGGGGCTTTATCTATAGTTTGAACACTAAGACAGAGCATAAAGATATGAAATATACAGTCCTGAGCAGACACTCAAGGGATGCTTCCTGGTTGGACTTGGTCAACAATATGTATCAAGTTATTATCTTTTTTTTTTTTACATCATACAGATGCTCACAAAGGGGAAGTGGCCAGGGTATTAATTTGGGTGTATAAATAAATTTTGATAAGTAGGCCACTCTGAAAAGATAGAATAATTATAGTAATTGACTTATAACCATGAGCTTTCTGGCACTACATCAGTGAAGAAAGGGAGTGAAGAATGGACTAGGAAGAAACAGATCTTGTTGTAGAAGTGAGAACGCATGTACCTGGATGTGGGCAAGCTGTTTAAATGGCAATGTTATATAAGTTCTGGCCCTTTCTATAGCACTGCAGATGTGTGCCTTGCCTACTTCACCAGCTTGAAGACATAGACTATGGCACTTTGATCTCGAGAGGATAGGAGCTCAATAGCATTGTAGAGCCTGGTTAGATAATCTTTAAGGAAAACCCCTCTCATGAGTAATGGTGGCCAAAATGTGTAGAAATCAAATGTATCTACCATTTATTTGTATTTTTCATTTAGAGGTTTTTGAATCCCTAATGCTCTTAAGATTTAGTAAGGTCTATAAGGTATAAGCTCAGATATTTGATTCAGTAGAAGAGGCAGGACCAGAGTTTCCTGAATCCTGTGTGGGTAACTGCAGAGGATTCAGTCTCCAGTGCTTTGATTGGATGGTGAACAGCTAGGTTGTTGTTATTTGAATGTATAGGAAAAGCCAACTTTTACTTGTCCTTTCTGTTTCACAAAGATATAAATAACTCAGCTTGGGAAAGTATCAAAACTAAATTTCTACTTGACTCTGGTTGAACAGTAAGTTTCTCCCACACTGAGGAAGGCTGACTCGATGGCAAGGGGCAATGGTAAGTTACTTCTCATTTTCTAGAGCACATGTGGTCTCCTGAGACATGGGAGCACACCACAAAGCTTAACTGCTCCCGATGTATCTTTAGCAGGGTTAAAGCCAGTGGAAGCATCTGTAGTCTGGACTGCTATTCATGCAATGAGGGGATTTCCAAATGCACAGGATGATATGGAGCCTACTTGGAAGGGAAGCTGGGGCATCACTCCTAGAAACAGGAATCTATGTTGGTAGGTGGGACCTTTATTGCTTCTGTTCAAAAAAAAAAAAAGGCTTTAAAATGGCTTCTCCTGTGCTTAACCCCCCCACACACACACACACTTGGCCACTTCCTCCTCCCTTCTGCATCTCAGAAGGCACCTTTTAGTTTTGTCTTACTTCTTCTTAGCAACTCTCTTTAACCTTTATGTGTTAGCCTATTCTCAAGTATACTTAGTAAAATCACTGTGTGTACTGGCTGGTTTTGTGTGTCAACTTGACACAGGCTGGAGTTATCACAGAGAAGGGAGTTTCAGTTGGGGAAGAGCCTCCATGAGATCCAGCTGTGGGGTATTTTCTCAATTAGTGATTAAGGGGGTAAGTCTCCTTGTGGGTGGTGCCATCCCTGGGCTGGAAGTCTTGGGTTCTATAAGAGAGCAAGCTGAGCAAGCCAGGAGAAGCCAGCCAGTAAAGAACATCTCTCCATGGCCTCTGCATCAGCTCCTGCTTCCTGACCTGCTTGAGTTCCAGTCCTGACTTCCTCTAGTGATCAACAGCAATGTGGAAGTGTAAGCTGAATAAACCCTTTCCTCCCCAACTTGCTTCTTGGTCATGATGTTTGTGCAGGAATAGAAACCCTGACTAAGACACTGTGTTTCACTAAATTTTTTCCTATAATGAACTCGACTTCAGTAATTAGCATTCATTTTTAACGCAGAGCAGGAGAACCAGTACACCATTTATGAAAATTGGATCACATGTTTATAGAGGCTCAGACATACCCTATTAAACCCAGTCCAATGGAAATCCAGGAAAGTCAATTGTGTAATTTAGAACACTGAGGTGAGGTGGGAGTAAGCCTGTAACAAATCAGATTCAGAGGTCTGGAAAGAGAGAAGCACCAGTACATAGGCAGGAGGTCATTTCTCCTGAAGGAAAAACGAGAGTTAGTCTTTATTTCTCTTGTCGATTCTTTCTGACTTCTAAGGACTGAGTGATGTCCACCTACGCTGCTAAGGACACATGACCACACTAAGTATCACTTATAACATTAGCCCCCCTCCAATAAAATTCTCACAGGCACCTCAGAAAAATGCATCCTGTTTCTACTCACCACATCTACCCGACAGGTGAACAAATAAAGCCATTCATGGCAGATACACGGTACCCATGTGGGTAGTATACTAGGTACTTAACGAGTGGAATTTAATAGTGAAAAAACAAAGACAAAACCATAAATCAGAACTTGCTTTTCTGTAGGTTCACTTCCAGAATGGGAGACCATAACAGGAACTATGAATTCTTGGTGGCCTATACAAGAGACACACAATCCAGGCATTTTATTTGTAAGCCATAAGATTGGGCAGATTTGGGGATATTCTAACTTATTTCCCTGCCGTAGTACCCCTTGTTACTTACTGTATTTTCCTGTATAGACCAGATGTTCATGATTCATTCCTTCTCATTGTGACCTCCTCCCTCCATCTCCTTCCTCTTTTCTACATGCAACCCCAAGCCAGGTAACTGAAAACCCGCATACATTGATCTATTGCCCAATCATATGCTTTAGCTTTTTATTTAACATTAACTTGGAAACGTGGTAGAATCATTTGGTATTGTGAGGATCTCTTCATTGGGGACAACCTGATCTTAGGGCCAGTATTTAGCATTTGAATACAAGCAGCATTAGACCAATTTCCTACAGTAGACCCCGAACCATGAACTGTAGGTGCCTTTCTGAATGTATCCCCCTTAGTCTCAGGATATTGGATTATCTGCCCAAATGTAATCCAAATAGAACCATAGCCCACCCATTCTAGACTCCTGAAATAAAGCATATTTTAAACTCATTTTATATTTAATCTCACAAAGAATATATGAAAATATATGCAATTATTTGTATACAATAAAATACATATCACAGGGATTATGTGCTAATAAAGTATCAAGTGTATGACATTTGAATTAAAACAAAAGATAGGTAAACAGGTTTTTGTTTGTTAGTTTTATTTTTTCAAGATAGGGTTTATCTTTGTAGCCCTGCTCTTCTGGAACTTGCTCTGAGGATCAGGCTGGATTCAAACTCATAGATCCACCTGCCTTCTTCCCAAACACTGGGATTAAAGTCATACGCAACTAAGTGAAAATTTACAATCACTAAGTGAAAATTTACATCAAGCATATTTATGTTGGACATCAAGGGATATAAAAAGGAAAATGAAGATTAATGTAGTCCAGTTTTTCATTGCTGGTGACGATGAATAACAGAAACCTACTAAAACTACTTAAATGTTCTATTTTACTAGTCGTTGTTGAGAAGGAAAATGGTTAGTGCATGGGAATAAAATATGGGTGTGTTTTTTTTAAACATTGTGAAAAGTATGTCCAACTTAAAATGATAGGTGAGATTTCTTGTCAGCTACTATATATTGTTGGCTAACACACACACATACATAAACATATATATATATATATATATATATATATATATATATATATATATATGTGTGTGTGTGTGTGTGTGTGTGTGTGTATACTAGATAAATATGAATTGCAATGTGTGGTGATAACAGCTCATGTCAGAAACTAAGCTATGACTGTTCTCAAAAAATATATTCATGATCCTTAAACTCCTAAAGCACCTTTTAGATTATTTTGTATTATTAGTAGATGTGCTGTCAGTTTTTGAGAATTTGTTCCAACTTGTCTGTTTGGAGCTAACTTTGCATCTATTAAGAAGCAGAGGGAACTCAGTTTGCAGTGATTTTTCTTACTGAATGTATATTGTATTTACATTTCCCAGTCCTCTCCTGCCTTTCCTTGCACACATGTTCATTGTTTCTCTGCTACTTCGAAACATATGCTGTGCATTTTAATACTAATTTTCAGTGACTCAATGCAATTTATGCAGACTTAAGCTCCTATTAATTGTTCTCTTTAAATTTCTGAAATAAATTTCTCCAAATGAAACTATCGTTTAGAGATGTTTTCATTTGTCCCTCACACCCTAACCTATACTCAATTTTAAATGTGTACTCTGTTTTAAGATGTGCTTAAAATACGTTGAAACCAACATTTTACTCAATTTACTATAGTGTAGCACTGTAGCATTTTAGTCAATTTACTATTGTATTTTGTAGTGTTATCCTGATACCAGTTGTCATGAGCTATGCAGCATCCTATAAGCTTTATTCCAGTCACAGAGATTCTTCTGTAACTTCACATAACTTTATTGATCATTTCTTAATGGTACGGTACTTTGTTTTTCTTGCATAAAAACAGTTCTTGGCAGTCACAGTGGTTATGTTCCTATATAATTTTTAGTATATTAAAAACCTTTCTGAAAATTTCAAATACTACTTCATTGTGCAGGATATTCCAGGGCAGAGCTTCAGATTCAATTTGATATTTGTTTCCTTTGGAGTCCTTTAACTTTACTCACTGCAATAAACAAAATACATAAATGACTAATAAATTTAATTTAATTAAAAAATTTCAGAATGAGGAAATTCTTAATCATTTATTTAATTAATAGACCAAAGGAGATTTTCTGCCAGATCATATCAATTAAAGGAAAAAGCCTTTTACTCCATTAAACACCCAAAGTCTTAATCAAGGCTTACTCAAGAGCAGACTATGAAAAATAGACTACTTAACATTGTGAATTATTTCTACTAGAAACTTACAGTACATACCAAATTATGAAATTCATTACCATTAGATCTAGCTCTGAGGCAAATATACTCATCTACATTTTCAAAAATGTAGACAAAAGCTAAATAAATATTAAACTCTTTTATATGACAAAAATCTTTTGTCTCATAAAACTAAGACTGGAAATAAACTCAGTGTTAAGATTTGCTTGAACAAGTAAATGGTGTGTGAATATGTGTGTGTGTGTGTGTGTGTGTGTGTGTGTGTGTGTGTGTGTGTATTTTTGCAATGATGTCAAATTAAGCCATTCTGTGTGTGCATCACTCTGAGGTTTCATGTTTTTTGTTAGAGAAATGATTATCATTTCAATCATTTTGCCACCACATCAGAATGCACAGAATAGAAAGGATCTACTTGAGATAGAACTTTCAGAGAAGAAAATACATTTTTAGAATGTTCAAGCAGATCAATGCCCATGTTTCTTTTTTCCTTTTTTTTTAGATTTTTTTTTTTATATTTCAAATGTTGTCCCCTTTCCTAGTTTTCCCTCTGAAAAACCCCCTATTTCCTCCCCTCTCCCCCTGCTCACCAACCCACCCTCTCTTGCTTCCTGACCCTGGCAATGCCCTACACTGGGACATAGAGCCCTCACAAGAGAAAGCTTCTTCTCCCTCTGATGACTGACTAGCCCATCCACTGCTACATATGAAGCAGGATCCATGAGTATTCTTTGGTTGGTGGTTTAGTCCCTGAAAGCTCTGGGGGTACTGGTTAGTTCATATTGTTGTTCCTTCTATGGGGCTGCAAAACCCTTCAGCTCCTTGAGTCCTTTCTCTAGATCTTTCTTTGTGGACCCTGTGTTCAGTCCAATAGATGACTGTGTACATCCACTTCTGTATTTGTCAGGCACTGGCAGAGCCTCTCAGGAGACAGCTATATAAGGCTGCTGTCAGCAAGCACTTACTGGCATCCACAATAGTGTCTGGGTTTGGTGATTGTATATGGGATGTATCCCCAGGTGGGGCAGTCGCTGGATTGTCATTCCTTCAGTCTCTGGTCTACACTTTTTCTCTGTCACTCCTTTCCTGGGTATTTTGTTCCCCCTTCTAAGAAGGATTGAAGCATCTACACTAAGGTCTTCCTTCTTCTTGAGTTTCATGTGGTTTAAGGATTGTATCTTGGGTATTCTGAGCTAATATCCAGTGAGTGCATACTATGTGTTTTGTTTTGTGATTGGGTTACTTCACTCAAGATGATATGCTCCAGATCTATCCATTTGTATAAGTATTTTATAAATTTACTGTTTTTAATAGCTGAGTAGTACTCCATTGTGTAAATGTACCACATTTTTGTATTTATTCTTCCGTTGAGGGACATCTGAGTTATTTCCAGCTTCTGAATATTATAAGTGAGGCTGCTATGAACATAGTGGAGCATGTGTCATTATTACATGTTGGAGCATCTTCTGGGTATATGCCCAGAAGTGGTATAACTGGGTCCTCTCATTACATGTTGGAGCATCTTCTGGGTATATGCCCAGAAGTGGTATAACTGGGTCCTCTGGTAGTACTATATCCAATTTTCTGAGGAACTGCCAAACTGATTTCCAGAGTAGTTGTACAAGCTTGCAATCCCACCAGCAATGGAAGAGTATTCCTCTTTCTCCAAAATTTTGCCAGAATTTGCTGTCACCTGAGTTTTTGACCTTAGACATTCTGACTGGTGTGAGGTAGAATCTCAGGGTTGTTTTGATTTGCATTTCACTGATAACTAAGGATGTTGAACATTTCTTTAGGTGCTTCTCAGCCATTCAGTATTCTTAAGTTGTGAATTCTTTATTTAGCTCTTTACCCGACTTTGTAATAGGGTGATTTGGTTTTCTGGAGTATAACTTCTTGAGTTATTTGTGTATATTGAATATTAGCCCTCCATCAGATATAGGACTACTAAAGATCTTTTCCCAATCTGTTGGTTGCCGTTTTGTCCTATTGACAGTGTCCTTTGCCTTACAGAAGCTTTACAATTTTATGAGGTCACATTTGTCAGTTCTTGATCTTAGAGCATAAACTATTGGTGTTCTGTTCAGGATAATTTCCCCTGTGCCCATGTGCTCAAGGGTCTTCCCAACTTTCTTTTCTATTAGTTTCAGTGTATCCAGTTTTACATGGAGGTCCTTGATCTACTTTGACTTTAGCTTTATACAAGGAGATAAAAATGGATCGATTAGCATTCTTCCACATGCTAACTGCCAGTTGAGCCAGCACCATTTGTTGAAAATGCTGTCTTTTTTCCACTGGATGGTTTTGGCTCCTTTGTCAAAGATCAAGTGACCATAGGTGTGTGGGTTCATTTCTGGATCTTCAGTTCTGTTCCATTGATATACATGGCTGTCACTGTACTAACACCATGCAGTTTTTATCACAATTTCTCCATAGTACAGCTTGAGGTGAGGGATGGTGATTCTACCAGAGATTCTTTTATTGTTTGAGAATAGTTTTTGTTATCCTAGGTTTCTTGTTATTACAGATGAATTTTCAAATTGCTCTTTCTAACTTCATGAAGAATTGAGTTGCGATTTTCATGGAGATTGCATTGAATCTGTAGATTGCTTTTGGCAAGATGGCCATTTTTACTATAATAATCCTGCCAATCCATTCACATGGTAGATATTTCAATCTTCTGAGATTTTCTTCAAATTCTTTCCTTAGAGACTTGAAGTTCTTATCATACAGATTTTTCACTTGCTTAGTTAGATTCACACCAAGGTATTTTATATTATTTGTGACTATTGTGAAGGGTGTCATTTCCCTAATTTCATTCTCAGCCTCTTTATCTGTTGTGTAGAGGAAGGCCACTGGTTTGTTTGAGTTAATTTTATATCCAGTCACTTTGCTGCAGTTGTTTATCAGGTTTAGGAGTATACTGGTTGAATTTTTTGGATCACTTGTGTATACTATCATATCATCTGAAAATAGTGATTTTAAACTTCTTCCTTTCCAATCTGTATCCCCTTGATCTCTATTTGTTATCTAACTGCTCTGGCTAGGACTTTAAGTTCTATATTGAATAGGTAGGGAGAGAGTGGGCAGTCTTGTCTAGTCCTTGATTTTAATGGGATTGCCTCAAGGTTCTCTCCATTTAGATTGATGTTGGCTACTGGTTTTCTGTATATTGCCTTCACTATGTTTGGTTATGGGCCTTGAATTCCTGATCTTTCTAAGACTTTTATCATGAAGAGGTACTGGATTTTGTCAAATGCTTTCTCATCATCTAATGAGATGATCATATGGTTGTTTTCTTTGAGTTAATTTATATAATGGATTACATTGATGGATTTCCATATATTGAACCATCCCTGCATCCCTGGGATGAAGCCTACTTGATCATGATGGATGATCGTTTTGATGTGTTCTTGGATTCAGTTTGTGAGAATTTTTTTTGAATATTTTTGCATCAATATTTATTAGGGAAATTGGTCTGAAGTTCTCTTACTTTGTTGGTTCTTTGTGTGGTTTAGGTGTCAGAATAATTGTGGCCTCATAGAACAAACTAGGTACAGTACCTTCTGTTTCCATTTTGTAGAATTAGTTTGAAGAGCATTGATATTCAATCTTCTTTGAAGGTCTGATAGAATTTTGTACTAACCCCATCTGGTCCTGGGCTCTTTTGGTTTGGGAGATTATTAATGACTGTTTCCATTTCATTAGGGGAAATGGGACTGTTTAGATAGTTTATCTGATCTTGATTTAACTTTGGACATTGTATCTGTCCAGATAATTGTGCATTTCATCCAAGTTTTCCAGTTTTGTTGAGTATAGGCTTTTGTAGTAGGATATGATGATTTTCTAGATTTCCTCAGTGTCTGTTGTTATGTCTCCCTTTTCATTTCTGCTGCTCATGGTGCCTTCTCTAAAACTGACTTTATAATCAGTCACAAAACAGACTTCAACAGATACAAGAAGATTGAAATTATCCCATGCATCCCATCAGATCACCAAAGACTAAGACTGGTCCTCCATAACAACATAAACAATAGAAAGTCCAAATATACTTGGAAGCTAAACAATATTCTACTCAATGATAATTTGGTCAAGGAAGAAAAAAAAGAAATTAAAGACTTTTTAGGGATTAATAAAAATGTTGCCACAATATACCCAATCTTATGGGACATAATAAAAGCAGTCCTAAGAGGAACTCTCATAGTTCTGAGTGCCTCCAAAAAGCAACTGCAAAGAGCATACACTAAAACCTTGACATTATATCTGAAAGCTCTAGAACAAAAAGAAGCAAATTCACCCAAGAGGAGTAGATGGCAGGAAATAATCAAACTCAGGGCCAAATCCACCAAGTGGAAACAAATATAACTATACAAAGAATCAACCAAACCAGGAGCTGGTTCTTTGAAAAAATCAACAAGATAGATAAACCCTTATCTAGACTAACTAAAGGGCACGGAGACAGTGTCCTAATTAATGCCCATGTTTTATAGCCTTTAGGTAGTTTTTATATTCAAATTTTGTCTTTCACTTTGTCTAATGGCAAGAATAGGTATGCAAGTTTACAGGTGACTAAATGGCCCCAATACTTCCAAGTGTAATGAATTGCTTTAACCAATAAATATTAACACTGAAATGTGGTTTGGGTCAAGTTTCCTGGAGGCAATCAACATACTTTGGATAATTCTAGATAGCTGATTTTTAGTACCACAACCCTTAAAGAAGTGGAATAACTATCAATTATCACTTCTGTTCATCTATAATTACTATAAAGTTGGACTATAAGTCACTTTTGAATATAACCTAGTATATAGAGACCTTTAAACAAGGAGGTAGGTTAAAATACTAACAAGTAGTGATTTGAGCATCAACATTACAGAGAATCATCATGCAAGAAATAAGATAAAACTCATTCAAAACCACACTACTGTGTACAATACTTTTCTATAGTACTTACCAGACTTTTTAAAATACTAATTTAACTGATCAGAAATTCGAGCATTTTTAAAGATCCCATATGTCTGCTAATTGTACTTAGAAATATATACTTATCATTGAAATATAATTTTTAATTATAGTACTTACAGTTTCTAAATTACTAAATGTCACTAAAAGACTTACCTTAGGTCAAGGAAGAGCTTCATGATTAATTACTATTATTTTTATAAAAGAAAATAGGAGAGAATAAAAAAA
>JADRCC010304283.1:0-15338 GCA_019843855.1 Hylomyscus alleni | reverse complement strand
CCTGTCCCTGTAACCCTTGGTCCTGTTCATCCTTGCTTATGTCCTTGTGTTTCTCCAGAGCTTCTTTACTAAGCTTTTCTGTTTATGGCCTTGTTGGAGGTGTGTTTGACACAAAAATACACATACTACTGTCCTGAGCCTATCACAAGTTTCTCTCGTCTACAATATTCTTAGCTAGTAAATTTAGTTTTCAGATAGGAGGGTCTGCTGTGAATATTGAGTTTTCTTAGTCCAATAATAAATTACCAAATTAAACTTATTCACACATCCAAAACCCTGAACATGATCCTATAGTGGTAAAAACAGAAAATATAGAGGCTAGAGAAATGTCTTAGCAATTAAAAGCACTTGTTCTCGAAAAGAACCCAGGTTCAATACTTAGCACCCACACAGTAGCTCACAACCATCAGTAACTTTAGTTCCAGGGGATTCCATGTAGCATTCTGGTCTCCACAGGCACCAACATGTCATACACAGCTATATGTGTAGGCAAACATTCGTATATAGAAATTAATCTAAAATACTAGCTGATAAAGCTTATGTTCAAGAAAAAATGACTGTGTGATAGAGATGTAGCTCAGTTGGTAAAGAGCTTCCCAAAAATACAGGAATACCTAGACTCAGTCCTCAGCAATAACTGTGTGAGTTTGAGGTCATTCTTCAATTCTTAAGGATTTTTAAGGAGTTCAAGACTAGCTTGGGATGTGTGACATCTTGTCAGAGAAGGAGACTGTGTCCAAAGGTAAAAACTGCTGCTGTAAGTTCTTCTCATACTTGGTTGCGGTTTTTATATTGGACCCAGTAGGCTTCTGAGCACAGTGAAATAAGAAAAGAGGAGAGAGGAGAACTTGAGTTCACAAGAATCTGCTTTTACAGTTAGAATGGGTGTTGAGGTCTCTCTTAGCCTCTGTGTGACAGTGAGCGAAACTGCACTGATGAGGCGGGACACTACAGCAGCGTGCTCCTTAGGTTAGTAGTTTCACCCACTCTGTTTCTCCAATAGAGAGGAAGAAAACTGAATTATACCATGAGTTAGCACTCCAGGCCAGAGACTTGAGGTTTCAGCACGTGATGAGCATCACTACCAGAAACAACAGGATCATCATGAGGATGGAGGTAAGGGCCTTGCTGCTGTGGTCACCAGAGTCCTGGCTACATGGTCAGTATGTGGGCTAAAAGAAATTCTGCAGAGCTGGGGTAGTAGTGCATCCCTTTAATCCCCCAACACAGAGGCAGGTGGGTCTCTTGAGTTCGAGGCCAGCTTGGTCTACATAGCAAGTTACAGGACAGCTGAGGCTATGTGAAGAAACTCTATTTCAAGAGAAGAGAGACAAACAGACAGGCAGACAAACTTTGGAGAACTATGGGATTTTTGTTCCTGAATGCATTGTAAGGGGAGAACTCATTTTGCATGGATTGTGTTGTATGTTCAGCCGGCATGATGTTGCTCTCTTTTGGGTTGAGAAAATTCTGATTGTGGTCTTCATTGGCCTTTGAATTTCATTTGTAGGTTCTGAAATGGCACAGCTTGATATTTATTTATTCATAAAGATAGGGTGTTGTGTGGCCAAGGCTACCTTAAGCTTGCCATGTAGGTGAGGGTGAGGCTGATCCCCTGATCATACCACCTCTGCCTCCCTAGTGCCAAGGTCATAGGCGCAGGCTGCCACAGCAGCTGGCCTAGGTGGTTCCATTAGTTTCCTGTGAGGGACTGTTACGGTATAGCCTTAGCTACCAAGAACATCTGCTTTTTCATGTGCACTAGGAATGTCTGTTGAATCTTAAACCTTAGTTTACATTTGTAGCTAACACTTTCTAAAAATCCTCACACTGCACTCGCCTACTCAGACACTGAGCGTATGCAAGTTCAGTTAACACGCCCCGCCGTTGTTTGGACCTGTGGGAGCAAGTGGTCTTAAAATAAATGAGAGGCCATCATAGATGCATGCTTTTGACATTTGTTGTGGATCACATTTTTTTGTCCTTTAATCAGAATTACTACAACAGAAGCAATCTGCTCCCAAATGATTTTTGCCTCTAGAAAATATTCTAAGAACACTTGTAAACAGTATCTCTTTGAAGTGCACATGAGATGAAGTAAGTTAAACAGGAAGTTAAGCTGTGGGACCCAGACGGTGGATATGCTGTACAACACAGACGGATGGACGGACGGACGGACAGATGGATGGATGAGTGGATGGATATGTAGGTAGATAGATAGACTGTACTACACAGGTAAATATGTAGGTAGATAGACAGGTAACACTACATAACCTCTCAACTTTTTGTATGAATATTTTCATAGTTAAATGTTGGAAGGTAGTTATAAAAAAGAACAGTCCAAATATCTGTGTCATAAATAGTCACAAACTATCAAATCTTTTTTTTTCTTCCCACACCATTTTTTTTAGGGTTTTTTTTTTTTTTTTTTAAATTTTTTGTAACTTTGAATTCTTGTTTTATATGTGTTTTTTTCCTGCAGATGTATCTGTGTACCACAGATACTGCCCTCAGAGGCCAGTAGAGGGCATCAGATAACTGGAGTTACACTGGGTATGGGCCGCCTTGTGGGTACTAGGAATCAAACCTGTGTCTCCGAGAAGAACAACTAGTTCTCTTAACCACTGAGCCATCCTTTATATGTAGCCCTGGCTATTCACACCTGTTTAGAAATTTTTCTAATTTCATACTATTGTAATTTAAAGCGCTGAGGCTTGTCTGTAATTTCAGATTAACTCAGTAAATTGGTACTATTTTCAAAAGGAACCATTTCCATTTGAACCAAATAACTACCATTAAACTAAATCACTTCTAAAAGTCTACCAAAATTTGACTTTTTTTTTTTTTTTTTTTTTTTTTTTTTTAGTTCAAGAACCATTTTCCTGGCATTTAGAGGGAGGAAGCAGCAGAGCAGAGGTCAGCAGGAGGGGATGCACATGTCGAGAAATGGCTCGGTGATAGAGCACTTGCTGCTCCTGCACAGGACCAGGGTTTGACTTCCAGCGCCCATAGAGTGGTTAACAACCATCCAAAATTCAAGGTCCAGGGGATCTGATGCCCTCTTCTGACTTCCACAGGCACCAAGCACACAGGTGGTACATATATGTACTCTCAGACAAAACACACATAAAATGAGTAAGTCTAATCTAGAGAAAGAGCTTATTATGCCTCTTCAGTTGGGGCCCAGGAAAGCAAGCAGGTCAGCTGGAGCTGTTGGCAAAGCAGCTGTATGTAGGGCTGGGTAGGAGGGTTCAGAGAAAGAGTGAGGCTGTCCAGGGTAGGAGCAAATGGGGCTGGCATCCACATAAGGTAGAGAAGCGAGAAGGAAAGTCATATTGTTGAGTCAGAGTTTATTTTGTTCTCTTCAGGTAATAGTCTTCATACCTCAGCTCCCACGTACTGGCATGCAAGCGCTGGCCTCTCCTCGCCGAGCTGGCTGCGGGATTGTTTTAGGGAACTTTGTCTTTCGCGCATGTCCTAGCAGATGTCTTGCTTTGGGGGTGGATTTTTTTGAGATGGTTTCATGTACACCAGGCTGGCTTTGAATTTGCTCTGTAGTTGACCATGTCCTTGAACATCTGCTTTCCTCCACCTCCCAGCTGCTGGGATTGTGGGTATACATCTGTGGAGTCTTAATAAATATCTCATCTGTGTAGTCCTAGGTCTTCGAAAAGCAGCTTAGAATTATCCAGGTTTACATACATTTGAATTTTCTTCCTTTATAAAAAATATCCCTTAATTTTATTATTGTTTATTTTTAGAAAACCAAATGAGCATTGATTTGGTTTAGTTTTAGTCCAAAATTCGTAAAATGAACTCATTTTTGTGAATTTGCTTTTTCCTCCACCCTGATAACTTGAATCTATATGAATGTGTGTATATATGTGTGTACATATGCATTCTTTCTCTTGCTTTTCTAGTATTTGAAGGCTGTGATAACTCCAGAGTGTCTTCTGATACTAGATTATCGGAATTTGAACTTGGAGCACTGGCTCTTCCGGGAACTGCCATCACAGCTGGCCGGAGAAGGTCAGCTCGTCACATACTCATTACCGTTTGAGTTCAGAGCTATTGAAGCACTCCTGCAGTATTGGGTAAGCCTGATCTGCATTGTCTGGAGTTTGGTTTAGTTTCAGATGGCTGGAGTGTGAAGACTGTTAAGAAAAGCATCTGCTCAGAACCCCAAGACCAAGTTCTCAGCACAAAGGAGATTTATTTGCCCCAGAGGTTGAGAAGACAGGGAATAAGAGACAAAGATGGGAGATAGAGGCAGGGGAGAAGGGAGGGGAACAAGGGACGGGGAGGAGGAGTATTTGTACAGGAGGAGGACAAAGGGCTGCCTGTGGATAGAGAGGAGACAGGCTTGGCACTTAGGAAAATGGCAGTATTTTTAAAGGTAAAGGGGGAAACCCTGTGTTAGGATGAGGTGTTTAATTTTAATTGGGCATGTTAATTAGGTGAGCCAAAGGGGGCTTTTGATTGTTGGACCTTGGTAGTGGGGAAGTAAGGGAGTGGGCCTTGGTGGCTAGCTTTAGGGTTGTAATCTAACAGCTTTTAGCAAAGCAGAGGGAATGGAAGAGAAGGGCGAGGTCTGCCAGAGCCTTGAGACAGCATGGCCAGAGTCCCTTCAAAGGCAGGTTAGTACTGATTATTTCAAAGCCGATTTCCCCAACCACATTAGAATCACTTGTAAGCCTCCTCCAAGGACAATCATTTTCCTACTTTATGACCCAAGCCAGTGGAACTAAAGACTCTTAAGAGGAAACTGAGGAAACATTTCGAATTGGCTCCCTTTCATATACTTCTACGTTTTTTTACTTTTTTGTTTGTTGTATTGGGATCCTGCTATATATATAGCACACCGGCCTTGAACTAAGGTGGTCCACTTGCTTCATCCTCTAAGTGCTGAGCTTACAAGGTGTGTAAAACCACACCTGTCTGCACTCTCAAGAACCAACCATATCATGGGATGGGTATTCAGGAGACCTTAAGTTAGGATGGAAGTTGATCTCTAAGCACCTTTTGCTTCATTCTTCAAATTAAACTGTATAATACAAGTGCTCACTTGTGAACATTGGTCACGTGGTCCTCTGTTTGAAAGAGCTCAAGGAGATGCTTCTTGTTTGGTACCCAGACTCACAGGATCCATAGTTCTTCTGATGGTTCCTGCCCCATATAGTCACTGGGTTCCTAAATGCTCAGGAGAGACTGAGTGAACCTGGTACCCCTCTCTCTTACCTGCTTGCTTTGTTACCTGAGGGAAGAGATGGTTTCCTCTCTGCTAGGGTTACAGGAGCAACAGCACAGTGCAGATGGTGCATGACAGGCTGGGCTGACTTGGGACTGCATAGTGTGGGAACGGATGTCAGCTATGGGGAGAACAGAGGAGCTCAGCCACCTAGAACCACCTAAAAGTTCTGGCCTGTGACATGGGGTCCCCTCTTTTTTCTGAAAGATCACTACAGTATCAAGCCAACCATCTCCTCAGGGGATCCGTTTGCCATGGACCACCCCATCTGGGTATGGGGGTCCCTGGGATGTGGGTTCTCAGTGCCAGGTGGGTAAGGATTCGGTGGTGACAAACAGAAACAAACACAGAGGCAGTTTAAATATGAGTGTATTTTGCAGCTTTCAAGCAGGGGATTTTATACATTAAAACCCAAACATTATATCTCTTAGAAACTATATCCAGTGAAATAATCACAAATACCAACAAAAATCATTTGGCACTTTTTAAAACACAAAAATATCTCTTAGAAACTGTATCCAGTTAAACAATCACAAATAGAACAGGTAACATCATTATTAATATAAGTCAAAATATAACAATTCTAAAAGAATGTATTCAGTGGGGCAATCATCCAAGGCTAGTGGCATATTTCCAGGAGCAGGTTAAGAAATCTTTATGGTCAGTACTCTTAACCACTGAGCTAACTCTCCAGCCCCATATGGCCAGTTATTATTTAACATCTAACGCCTGATATTTTATAAATCTTCAATGCATAAATTTAAACTATTTTAATTCTTTCTAATTAAGGCTTTCTTTACTATATACCAAAACCCACCTCCGATGTCACATGTGTAGCCATATGAAATTTTATTATTGGGAAAGTTTTTGTCTATCATAATAGTTTTGTAAATGATTTAAAAAGTATAGCGTTGGTTTCCCTGGGGATAAGGTCATGTTAGTGACCCCATCTCAAGGGATGGTTTCTTACCCATTGTTCTCGCTTAAGATCTTGGCCTAGGCTACCAGGAACATGTAAGTAAGAAAAGGAATAAGAGAAAACAAAACAGATAGATTGCCATGAGGAGTACAGCTCAATAATTTTTCTCTGGCGAAGAGTTCCACATCTGGTTCCAGGAGGCCTCCCCCTTTTGAGGTCAACTGCCTCATTCTGTGGAACTTGTCACTCAGATCCTACTGGAGGTGGTGTGGCATCCATTCAAATGAAGGGGAGCCCTCTCAACCCACTTGGACCATGACACACTAAGAGCAGAAGACCTCACAAGGACCAGAAGGGATCCTAGCCTTCCAGCCACACAAAGTGCAGCCCTTGCTGGCCAGAGGGCTGGTGTCTTTAGGATAGTGAAACAGTAGGTCTACCTTAATTTCCCACTCTGGTCTTCTGAACCTAGAACTGTTAATACAGAATAAAGAGTCTGTAGCAAGCTGATGCAAACCCTGATTCTGGGCTGCAGCTCCAAGTAAATGTCTTGTGTTTCTGAGTTAAAACAGCATGTAGTCGCATTTATAGTCTTAATTCTGCTACTTAATTCTGTTAGTCTTGTGTCATTTGCCAGTTGCTGTGGAGGTATTTTGATCGTAACCATTATCCTATTATCAGTTCATTCCTGTGGATTATCAGCCATGCTTGTGCTAGCTTTAAAAAGCATACTTTGGACTGTATAGTGATTTAATGTGTTTTTTTAAAGTCCAAGTGATACTTCATTTTTCCTCCCCCTCCCAAGGCCTGGAATTAAAGGCACATGATAATATATCCAGTTTATTCAGTGCTGTGGGTCTGACCCAGGACTTCATGCATGCTAGGCAAGCTCTCTGCCACCTGACCTATGTCTCTAGCCCAAGTTTCAGTTGTTGAAAGACTGTAGTCCATAGCAGTTTTGAACTGTGCTCTGTTTACAGAAAACTTAGCTATAACCAATGTGAAATGTGTGCTTTGACATGGGATTTCAGATTTATATCTATTGTGTATGTCTGTGTAGCAGTGTGTATGCTATAGATCTCCTAGAGTCAGAGTTACACAGTTGTAAACTACCAGGCATGAACTGTTGGAAGCAAATTCTGATCTTTAGGAAGAGCAGGAAATTCTCTTAACCCCTGAGCTATCTCTATAGCCCCCTGGATACCAGATTTTTGTTTTAACAAATCATTCCCTAGTCCTATCATAGCAGCTGTCTACAGAGGAAGACTATTGTGAGTTAATCCAGAGCCGGTGACAGCATTACTTGTTGCTCTTCTAACCCAGGAGATGTGGCTTTTGAGTCATCTATAGATAGGTGTTCCAGCAGGGGCCATGTTCTGAAATGCTGTCAGGGGTTTTTTTGCTAGTAAAAATGTCTGTGTTTAATCAGAGGCTTCACTGATCCTAAGTTCTAAAAAGATTGTTTTAATTCTTATGAAAGGCCATGTTGTTATCTAGATCAGCACCCTTCGGGGGAAACTAAGCATCCTGCAGCCACTGATCCTGGAGACCCTGGATGCACTAGTGGACCCCAAGCACTCCTCTGTGGACAGAAGCAAACTGCATGTCCTACTCCATAACGGCAAAAGGTAAATTTGGGTGGTTTGGCGAGCTGGGTTAGAGTTAGAGACAGATACCTTCAGCTTCTGTCTCGGTGATGTCTACAGAGAGATGCTACCATAAATTCACACCTGAGCTGAGACTAGTGAGGTTCTTGCTTATGAATGGAAACAGCTTTCCACACTGAACGCAGGCTGTCAACATCGCTATACTTTGTTTTCTTTTCGGAGAGGGACTCCCGGGAGGATAAGACCTGCTTTATTACATATCCCAGTCCGACCTTGCCTTGGTGAAGCTTGGACTGTCGTAGTCTCCTGCCTTAGCCCCCTCAGTGCTGGGACTTAGTTTTTTTATGAAAAGAGTGTTTATTTTTTTTAAGTGTTATCAGTGGGAGATTAAACCAAAAGAAGCACACAGTCTAATATTGTTCAGAAAGATACTGCATAAAACATTGTTTACAGCCTGTCTGCCATCCTGTTCAGTTGTTGATGCTATCTTTATTTTGATAGCAAATTCATTGATGTAAATCCAGATTCACTTATCCTCTACTCTAAGGTCCATGTTCATTTTCTAAAATCATAACTTATCCAAGGATATAAATATTGTTTTAATCAATTTGTGTCATAGTTTAAATAAATATACTCTGAGAATTGCACTCCCTACGGTCATTGAAAATTTAACAACTAAGCACCGTGGCTGTGGCTAGCTCAGTGGTGGGTGGCTTCCTCCTGTATGAGGCCCTAGCACTACATTAAAATTTGCCATGAGTGGGAAGGGTGTGATTGGCAGAGAGCTGGCTTGGTGGTTAAGTGTACCTCTCTCACACCCCACCTCCGCCCCTTTTGCACATACCTTGTCACATGTCAAGTGCTGAGAACCAAACTGAGGTTCTCTGGAGCGATGTGTGTCCTTAACCACTGGGCCATCCCTCTGACAATCACACTTCTTCCCCTCATGTCAGATTTTAGCTATCAGTGTTTTGAATATTTTTTTTGAGGTGCTGAGGATTGAACCCTAAGCCTCGTACACACCAGGTAAGCACTCAGCCCCTGAGCCATAGCCACAGCATTTAACTTAAGTTTTCAAGAAAAGTTGGAGAGTACAAACTCAGAGTATATGTATTTAAATTATGACAAAAATTAACATAGGTGATTAGGTTTGGTGGTAAGCACCTTTGCCTGCCAAGCCATCTCACCAGCTCAGAAAGACAAAACAAAACAAACAAACAACATATATAATTAGTTTTTATTAAATTTTTATTGGGGGAGAATATGTGTATATGTGTGGAAGTCAGGAAAACTTGTTAGAACTGGTTCCCTCCTTCCACCATGTAAATCCCATGAATTGAACATAGGTCATCATGTTTTCCAGTAGGCACTCTGATCATTTTTTTTTAAGCACTCTTTTTTTAAAGATTTTTATTTTTATTTTATGTATGTGAGCACACTGTCTCTTGCTATCTTCAGACTCACCAGAATAGGGCATCGGATCCCTTTACAGAGGGTTGTGAGCTACCATGTAGTTGCTGGGAATTGAACTCAGGTGCTCTGGAAGAGCAGCCAGTGCTCTTAACCACTGAGCCATCTCTCCAGCCCTTTGACTCTTCTTACTGGCCCTAGTTTAAAACTAAAATGAATATTTATTTATTTTATGTGTATGGTTGTTTTGCCTGCGTATACTTAAATGTGTACCCTGTGTGTGCCTGGTGCCTGAGAAGTTCAGAAGACATCAGATCTCCTGGAGCTGAGTTACAGATGATTAGGAGCCATCATATGGGTGCTAGGAACCAAACCCGGATCCTCTGCAAGAACAGCAAGTGATCTGAACTGCTCAGCCATCTATCCCTTAAGCCTCCATGCTCAGTTAAAAATTTAAAAGGTGTTGTTGTTCGTGTTGTTAATCCAGTGTTGGAGTACTTTAATCAGTTAAGAATAATCTAAGCTCCCGGCTGGAGAGAGGGTTCAGTGGCTATAATGCTCTTTCAGAGGACCTGAGCTCCGTTCCCAGCACCCATATCAGCCCACAACCACCTGTAACTCCAGCTCCAAGAAGCCAACACTCTGGCCTCAGTAGGCACACAATAGGACACATGGCATAGGCACACACAGACGCATAAATATAAGTAATTTTTTAAAAGAATAGTGCAAAGCTAGGCATGGAACCTCACATGTAAGCCCAGCACTCAGTAGTCTACAGCAGGAGGATTGCCTCGAGTTGGACACCAGCCTAGGCTACAGTGATGCCCTCTCAAAAAGAGAGGTAGGGCTGGGGGTGTAAGTAGCCTGAAAGAGCCTTGCCTGCCATGATGGAGGCCCTTGTTCACCCTTTAGAATTATACATACAAACTGAATGGTCTGCCATCCCCGTCCTGCACGGCTCTTACAAGCAAGATTACAAGCCACCACCTGTAAGCTACCTCCTATAAACCTCCTCAGAGCACCTTTCAGCTATCCTCTGACCTGACTATCACAGAGTCCTTAGCTAAGTGTGATGCCCACGTGGTTCACCTTAGCCTTAAGTCTCTAGAATGCGTAACCTTGAAAGCCACCAAAGCTGTATATAGAGTTGTATAATTTTACTAATTCGTTTGGGTTTGGGAATGGTTAATTTTCATCATTAGTGAAGTGTTTGTTACCATGTACACTGACAGGTGGATCACTTAGAGTGAAATGATGTACATTTATGCTGCTGATCTCTGCTATGTAACTGTCCTTACAGCCTCTCTGAGTTAGAAACAGACATTAAAATTTTCAAAGAGTCGATTTTGGAGCTCTTGGATGAGGAGGAGATGCTGGAAGAACTCTGTCTAACCAAGTGGAGCGACCCCCATGTATTGTAAGTGGAGCCTTGTTGTTTCTTCCTTCAGGTGAACATGTATCTTTCATCTTTAGACACTGTGTGTTGCACATGTACCAGCTCAGTGAGCCTGCATTGAGTGCACATTGCATTCCAGCTGCTGGGCTGCAAAGAACATAAATATATCACAGCTATCCCCAGGGAATGGATCACTAAGCAACATACACACAACGAAATAAGTTACCTAAGAAGCAAAAGGCAACAGTTGCGTGGTAAGAAGGGGATGAGCCGATTCCATAATCCTTGTCTGTTGTAAACACATAGCTTACACACTTTTTCTATCTATAAACCTAGAAATCATTTGGGTTTTTTAGAAACTGCTGAAAGCAGGTCTGAACAGAGTACGAAGCTCACTGTCAGATGTATAATACTAGACGATGCATTTAAAAGTCACAGGACACTTCAGTCTCCCTTCTCCAGTAGTGGGCCCCAACACCTGTAGAGAAATGCAGTCTCGGACAGAGGTGCAGTCATAAGTGCTCATGCTCTTTATTAGCTAAAAGGCAAAGAAAGGGGCTAGTGAGGTGGTTCAGCAGGTGAAAGTGCTTGTGCGAGCATGCCAACCTGAGCTAGATCCCTGGAGTCCATGTAAAAGGGAAAGGAGGGTGCAACCGCACGCTGTCCTCTGACTCCCACGTCACTCACACACCATAAACAGTAACAAGTACATTCTCTCTTTTTAATTCCCCCAAGACAAAATATACAACCCTCTCTTCCCAACATTTCATTCATACAAACATGACAGAATAGGGGCAACAAGGCTCAATGCAATTCACTTTTACCAAATCTATCCTGCAGGAAAAGCAATGCCTTAGAGTGCATCACGGTCTCAGATCACAGTCAGAACTGTGGTATCCACACAGGCTAGAACTAGTCACTGTTAATGGGATGTGTTCAGGGAAGCAGATATCAGCAGTTAGTCCTCTGTTCACTTTCCAGGGAGGATGAAATCAGCTACTGCTGCATTGATTGTATTCAAAGGGAGATGCTTTTTTTAATGTGTATAGGTGTTTTGCCTACATGTATGTCTATGTACCACTTGTATGTTTCACGCCTACGGATGCCAAAAGTGGGCATCAGATCTCTGAGAATTGGAGATTATCAGATTACAGATGGTTATGAGCCACCATGTAAATGCTAGAAATCAAACCCAGGTCATCTGGAAGAGCCTTAACCCTTAACCACTGAGACATCTTCCAGCCCCAGGAAACGCTCTTTTCAACTTAATCTGGGTTCTCTCGTGCTCCATAGTGGCTGAGGGTTTGCACTTTCTCAAAGTATTCACATCGGTATTTTCCAGTCACTAATGATGTATTTACATGAGTCTTTTGGATTGAAGGCATGGGCACAGTGATTTGAACTCAGCTGAGTAGAGCTGAGTGCATTATGCTTAGGATTAGTTGACAAAGCTTCTCACAAATGGGACGCAGTCACAACAGGTGAGACAAGGCTAGACAACAGACGAGACAAGGCTAGCTCGCTCCCTGGTGGCTGAAGTTGGGGATCAGTATATGCTGCACAGTGTCGGGTTTGACGACTGTTGACTGTATTGAAGTGGAAAGAGCAGCACTGGGATTGACCACGCAGAGGAGATGGAGCTGCTGCTGGAAAACTACTACCGCCTAGCTGAGGACCTCTCCAATGAGGCGCGGGAGCTCCGGGTCCTGATTGACGATTCACAGAGCATTATCTTCATCAACCTAGACAGGTAAGGATGCCTACAGAGGTGGTAAGCACTGCAGTTAGGAATGAAGCACTTTTTAAAAATATTGTTTGGAAGAAGTCACACCATCACATCTGGGACTACTCCATAGTGGGCTTTACTAGGCCTGGCTAAAGCACTGAAGGAATGCATGGTTTATTTGGACTCACAGTGTGAGGGAAACTTGAAGTAGCTGGTCATGTGTCCTAGACAGAACCAGTGAGGAGTGCTGCTGTGCTCAGCTCACTTTCCTTTGACTGCTATCCAGGGCCCCAGCTAGGGAGTGGTACCACTTATGGCAAGGGTGGGTCTTCCCACCTCAGTTAGGAGGTTTGTTTCTATGGTGATTCCAAACCTTGTCAAGTTACAGTGTTAACCATCACAAGAGTTCCTTTTGAAGGTGAAGAGTGACCCCATAGGCCTTCACTTGGTGGTGCAGGATTGGGGAGTGTGCTGGTCTGAGTGCGTTGCTTTCTCTCCAGCCATCGCAATGTGATGATGAGGTTGAACCTCCAGCTGACCATGGGGACCTTCTCCCTGTCACTCTTTGGACTGATGGGAGTTGCTTTTGGCATGAATTTGGAATCTTCCCTTGAAGAGGTAAGAATGCAACTCTTTAAATAACTCACAGGATTTTATTTTATAATGTTTAGATGATAAGATCTGTTTGAAGTATATTTGTTCCCTTTCTCATTGCTGTGACAAAATACCGGCAAAGGCAACACTGGAGCAAAAGGTTCATTTTGGCTCACAGTTTAAAGGAGTGACAATTCATCATTTCGGGGGAAGTCAAGGTGGCAGAGCAGGAGGCATCTGGTCACGTGTCCACAGTCAGGAAGCAGGTGGCTTCCCTCTCTGGAAAGACCCTCCCAGAATTTGACTCCTGAGTGATTCCAAATCTAGTCAAGCTGACAATGAAGATATCATATAAACAGAGTCTGTAACTCACTTAGAAGTCAGGCAGTTATTGTTGGCCCTGTGAGTTATTTCCTAGAACATGTAAGTACACAGGAGAAGCTGACTGACACAGCCACACTGTGAAGCAGTGATAATAAGGGATTTTATTTTAGTTGTGTGTGTCTGGCTCCGTACCTGGGAGTTTACATATATAGGATTTGTTTGATTTAGTTACCACAACTCTATAAAGAGACATATTTCCCCTACTTTGTAGATGAGAAAATAGAGCCTCAGGAAACTTACATTGCAGATATATAAAATAAAAGTATTTCAACTCAAAGCTGAATTCCTTTTCTCATCCAGGTGTGGTGGCGCACACCTGCAGATCCAACTCTTTAGTAGAATCTCTGGGGCCCAGTAATTCAGGGCCAGCCTGGGCTGCAAAGCAAAGCCTTGCCTTTATAACATTTTCTGATAGTTGCACTATGCACAGTCCTAGGTGCAGAAGAACCCAGTTGTGAGAAGACTAAGGAGTAACCCTGTCCTGGCTGTAGTCTTTGGGCTTTACCGCAGGCCTTGTTCCTAGCTGTTTTTTATGGAGAGCTCTTCCAATGACGGGGAGTTTGTCTGTGAGGAGCCTGACCTTTTGTGACTGGAATAAACTATTTCTTTCAGGACCATCGTGTGTTTTGGCTGATCACAGGAATTATGTTTATGGGAAGCGGCCTCATCTGGAGGAGGCTGCTTTCATTCCTTGGAAGACAGCTGGAGGCTCCTCTGCCCCCTATGGTATGGACTTGGGGCTCATAGCAGCCCTGCTGGGTTCTCTGCAATGCTGGGCCTAGAGTCAGGCAGCCTGGGTCTCAGCGGTCACAGGCTTTGTAACCCTGTGCAAGTTCTCCTTACTTTCCCTTCTGTTGATCCAGTCCACATTATGTGCTTCATAGGATGCAGACTGTTAAGTGAGGTGAGATGCTTAGTAGTGTCCAACACAGTGAATCAGTTGGGAATGACTTGGTTTCTGTAGAACACTGGCAGGAGTCATACATTGAGACAGATGCTCAGCACACGGCAGGGCTTTCCTGTAGCTGTCCTGAAATGCACTAGCTGTAGTGCTCGCGTGAGTGTGGGCTGCCCCTCCTGCCCTCCCTTGTATGTGGAGTCAGCACTGCTGGAGGACGTGCACAGGCTCTGACCTGCATCGGCTTCCCTTACCAAGAAAGACACAAACTGAAATTCCTTTCCTGCTTTATTTAGATGGCCTCCTTACCTAAAAAGACCCTTCTGGCAGACAGAAGGATGGACGTAAAAAACAGCCTCAGGCCGGAAGGACTTGGAACAAGCAGGACTATCCTGGCAAGCCGCTAGCAGCAGCCTGGCAGACAAAGATTTTATACTTCTGAAGCTATTATCACTTTCTGGGGGGAAAAAAGGACAACTGGTGTTTAAATTATATCTGACTAAAAATACTGTGGCATTCACAATACTAAACTTGATCACTTCTTCAGAATTCTTTGAGACAAAGAAGAGGTTTCTTTGTAAAAGGCCAAAATCTGTGTTCTACCAACTTTTGAATACTGTTTTTATGGGCTTTTTAAAGTATAGATTCATTTATTGTGAGATAGACTTATCTAGATTCAGTACCATTATACATATCAAGAGGAGTACAAGGCCGGGCAGTGGTGGCACACGCCTCTAAGCACTTAGGAGGCAGAGGAAGAAGGATTTCTGAGTTTGAGGCCAGCCTGTACAATGTGAGTTCCAGGACAGCCAGGGCTACACAGAGAAATCCTGTCTCGAAAAACCAAAAAAAAAAAAGAAGAAGAAGAAGAAGAAGAAGAAGAGTACAGCTTTGTGCTTACAGAGACCAGGGACTCACCAGAGCCCATGGTTCCTGAGCTTCTAGGCCTCAGGTCCTCGCACAGGGAGTCACGTTCCTATCAGTTTCTCACTCAGGAAAGAAAGCTGATGGATCTGTCAGCCTTGTAGCAAACTACCTTACTACTATTTGCTCTCTTTTCTATGTAAGATGATGAAAAGGAGGTATGATTTAATGTTAGCATCCTCGGATTCCAATTAAGATTGTTACTATTTTTTTGATTAGTTATAAATAGAAC
>JADRCC010304267.1:0-14969 GCA_019843855.1 Hylomyscus alleni | reverse complement strand
CATATTCTTGGCATGCCATGTAATCTCCTCTAAAATATACCACGTTTGATTTTGCAAATTAAATCTTAACAGACGCAAAACAACAAACTTTATTTTATGAAATTCAGTAGAATAGAAACAGATATCACTAACAGAAAAAGCATAGAATCTATACAATTATGCAGATGCTGATCAGTAGGCTAAAAAGTTAGCATACTGAGAGAGATTCATTATGCCATTTTCATTCATCCCTTTCCTTACTTATTTATATGTATAGGAGTATTCTGCCTGCACATATATCTGTGCACCACATACATGCCTGGTACATGCAAAATTCAGAAGAGGGTGTCAGTTCCCACTGGAAAAGGAGTTACACATTGTAGTTAGCTATCATGTTGAAGTAGAATCTTCTAGTTCTTTGGAACATTAGTTGCATCAAATGATATTTTGCTGGGGCACACAGATGAAAGAATATTTTCCTGAAGTTGACACAGGTGAAAGGATGGTTTCCTGGAGCAGACACAGGGAAAAATGTTTTCCTGAAGCAGACAGAGGTAAAAAGAAGCTTGAATATAGCAAACCCATGAAAGGATGCTTGATGAAGCAATATAAATATGTCCCCATGGACAGTTAAAGAAGACTCTTGGTATTGTTTGCATCATTTCACTATTTGCTACCAACACGTATGAATTGGTTTTTGTTACATAACATCGAGCTCACCTTGTGATGGCTCTGACATTGAGAGAAACTAGCCCAAAGCTGTTTCTCTTTGGTTTTGTTTCTGTTGGTATGTTTCCTGAGGCAGTTTGCCTCTTCTGTGTCCTTTCCTCAGGCCAGGTGGTGAGCCTGGAAAATTCCTCAGGATTGAACTACAGCTATCTGGTGTCTGCTTGCTGAAAAGACTGGGGTGTAGCTGCCACTTCTTATCTGCCTGCCTAGAGAGCTGTTCTTCAGCTATTGAATCACGTTTGTCAAACAGTCTTGTGTTTACTAAGGTACTGAACTGCGGCTCAAGAACATTGAGCTCACCCACAAAGGGTCTGCATCCCCTCAATCCTAATAACTTTTCTCTTCCACTACCTCTGCTGTGTGGTGAGCTAGAGGAGAGGTTGAAGTCTTATTAATATTACACTCTAAAATTTATGCATATAGCATGTGGATCTTGAAATTGAACACAGTTCTCAGGAAAAACAGCCATAACTTTAACTGCTAAGCTTTTTCTCCAGCCCCCCCTTTTTTCACATTGTTCATCCTCGTGTATTAACATTCTAGATCCCATAATTTCCACTTACTGCTTTGTTTCTTCCTTCAGTAGTTATCCAGTGGTGATTTGAATCAGATGTCTCCCATATTCTCAGGCATTTGAAAATTTGATCTTGACTTGGTAGTTGTGTGGGAGAGTCATACGAGGTGTGGTCTTGCTAAAGGAAGCATGTTTTGAAAGTTATAAGACTCTCAGCATTTCAAGAGTTCTCTGTCAGCTTCCTGCTTGCCATTTGAGATGTGATTTCAGATGTCTATGAGTGCTGCTTCATGCCATAGGCACTTCCTAATCTTTATGAACTATTATCACTCTGGAATTATAAGACAAATAAATTGCTACTTTTACCAGTTGCCTTTGTAATGCTGTTTTATCTCATCAATACTACAGTAAAATCTTCTCATCCCTTTATTTTTTTATGCTTTTTCCCCTAAAGATTTCTTTTCTCCTCTTATGCTTCATTTTCTACTTTAATTACCTACTACCACACAACCACACACATGCATGCAAGTATATAAAAAGTAAATCTCAAATCTACATTGGAGAGAAAACCTATGTTATTTCTTGTTTCCCAAATGTGTGTTACTTCACCTATCATAAAAATCTCTCCTTCTGAGCTGTGCGTGGTGGCGCACGCCTTTAGTCCCAGCACTTGGGAGGCAGAGGCAGGTGGATTTTGGAGTTCGAGGCCAGCCTGGTCTACAGAGTGAGTTCCAGGACAGCCAGGGCTACACAGAGAAACCCTGTCTCGAAAAACCAAAAAAAAAAAATCTCTCCTTCCATTCTTTTTCCTCCAAGTGCTGTGATTTCAGCTTTCTTTGCAATTGACTAAAATTCCATTGTATGTATATCTATCTATCTATCTATCTATCTATCTATCTATCTATCTATCTATCTCTACCTCATTGTATCTATTCAGCTCATAATGGAAAACAGTTCAATTTCTGAGCTATTTTGAATAATGCAGCAATAATCATGAATTGCAAGTATGTCAGTAGCAGGACTTAGGGTCTTTTGAGTATATATCCAGGAGTGTGACAGCTAGGCCACATAATATGTTTAATTATTCAAAACCTATGTACTAATTTTCATAGTGGTGTACCAGTCTACATACCATCAGGGATATGAATAAGAGTAGAAGAACTTACATTATCCCTATTTGCAGAAAATATAATCGTGTGCTTGAAAGTCTTGAGCAGAAACTCATATAAAAACAATTTTAGCAGAGTGGAATGATAAAAAAAAATCAACATTTAAAAATCAGCAGCTTTTCTATATGCCAACAAAGAATTTGCCAAGAAAGAAATAAAAGAAATAAAAGCAAATTCTTAATAACATTTTTAAAAATAATAAGGGCTGGGAGATAGTTTACTGGGTAAAGCACTTGCCACACAAACATGAAGACATGATTTCAGATCTCTGGTACCAAATGGTGAGTGAGTGTGTCTGCTCACCTATACACTGACAACATGGAGACTGGTATTGGACAAGTTTTGAACTTGGCATACTATGGACAAGCTGGTTAGCTAGACAAGCCAAATTCTGTAGGCATATTTTTTCAATCTACTTTAATAAAGATTCAATCTCTCCTTTAGCCTACTACCAATAAGAGGTAGTGGAAGAGAAAAGTTATTAGGAGATGAGAGTAGACATGTTTAAAAATAATTCTTTTAGGGAGACTCTAATCTTCATTTTCAGGATATTAGCATGCTCAGCCTAGTAGCAAACAGCAAATAAGAGTTAGCAGCTGCAGTATAGTCCACTTGGCAGTCACCACACATGAACCAACAAGGGCATTTCAATTCATAAGAAACCTCCAGGTTTACCAACTGGCCCAAGGCCACAAGAAGTGGCAGAAACCTAACAAGAGGTTTTTTAGCTAGTTTCTCCCCACAGTTTAACCACAAGGTGTGACCCTCCTACAGCTGAGGGCTGATTCTTCAGACTCTGCCTTGCCACAGATAACCATGCCTCTCTGTCCACCTCCTGCTAATTGCCACCCCTCTCTTCAAGTTCCAGTTACACCGGAAGTCCTGCCTCCAGAGACTAAAGAAGAAGTTGCTGATTGGGCCAAGTTGCTGACGCACTTAGGGGAGGGGTTTTGCTTTACCTATTCTACCTGTTTGCTTGTAACAAAGAATACAATGAATGATGGTGGATTGATAACACACCATGTGTTGGTCTAATTTTTATGAACCCTTCTCGCATTTCCGGTATCCCAAAATTATTCAGGACCTTGACCCCACTCCAGAAAACCCATTCATACGTGTGGCTGCTAGTGGTTACAGATTGACGCTGGAGATTGGGAAGAAAAGTGCCCTGCTACCTCAAAAGAAGCTTCTCAAAAAAAAAATAAAGATGGAACAGCACGTTTGCCAGGGTAAGTTGAGGTCACACTGGCTAGGTGGTGGTCTCTAATTTAGGGAATTCAGTAGTGGCAGACAGTCAGGACCGGAATCAGGTGGTTGTCCAGTAGCCGTTGGGCTACATACAGGTGGGCAGGGTAGGGCATAAATAAATAGATTAAAAAGTACATAAAAAGGGCAAAGTTTGGAAACAAAGTAAGGGGTATGTGTAAGAAAATAGAAAGGAAAGAAAAATGGACTTCAGAGCTATCCCAGAGACACAGAGAAACCGAGAGACATCTCACTTTCTCGGTGGCTTATTCAGGAGAAAATCCTAGTCTTTACTTTTTATGTTATATGTTGCATATCAATTTGTTTATTGCTTTGTCTTTGTATGAATGAGTACGAGTCTTTGTTTTTGTCTCTGTGGTGTTTACATGTGGTCAACATGGCGACTGGAGGTTTGCAAACACTGCACACCCTCCTGCGATGAGCAAGGGGCCCTGGCCTGGCCACAGAAGAGGCCCTGCCCACCCACAGCGTGCATTTGTGGACGCTTGGCTTCCTGCCCTGACCAAGCTCAGCAGATAGGTGGTCTGCATTCCTCTGCTTGCTACATCAGAATATCAGCTCTGCACAAAGAGGCAAAGGGACCCTACTGTTCCTGGGGTGGTTCGTGCCTCACAGCATGCTCAGTGGATGGGCTGTATGTGGATGTCTGAGAGTTCTACTTGGGGTATGGCCCTGGGTGGGAATTTATGACAGCCAAGAGAGGCCCTGGCTTTGTCTTCCTCTTCCAACAGATCTATCCCGGCCCAAAGGTCATGCCACTTGCGCCAAGGTGCGGAGGCACCTGCTGGTGGAGGACTGTGCTGGGAACTGGGACCCAGGCAAGGAAAGGTGGCCATTGTCAGGTGGGTGCCTGGCAGGCGGGTGCCAGGCGACCACGGGGACACTCAGCAGCTGGAACACACACAGTGGCCTCATCCATGGCACCTCCAGTCAGGTAGGATGGGCCGGGGCAGTGCAGTCGGTGAAAATAGCGCCTCAGCCATCTTGGTGCGGGAAACAGCTGGCAATCTTTACCACACTCCTGGTGGCCGCAAGACTGCCACCACTGCATGTGGCTGAGCTGGGGTCCCCAGGCTCCATCCGAGGAAGCAAGGCTGCGCCTGCCAAGAATGGAGGACGAGATGCACAGGTGGTCACACTCACCCTGTTGCTGACTGCCGCTGTCCCGGCCTATCTTGTCTGGTTGCAGACAGTCTCTGCACAGTGCCATACTAACTAAAGTTTTGCAACCGCTTAGCGTCATCTAGTGGCCATGAAATTAAATTACAGGCTGATAATACAGTCACCTAATGTGGATCTAATTACAAACATAGACATAATGTTCTTGATGCCTTATTATTACAAAAGAAATCTAGAAGTACAAGTAAAATTAAAAGAGTTCCATTGGCTAAAGTTATTGATTATCCATGGATCTAAAGTGACTTTGATTTTTAATTTGTAGAGAGTTAATGAGACCGTAAACCTTATGAAATTCAGCCTTTGTTGGATATTATCTAATAAAAAGTAAAAAGCTTTTTACTGAAGGTAAACAAAGCTTTTGTAAACAATTGCTATCTACTATAATCAAATGTTTGGGGTTTTAAATATGCCCCCAACATCTCCTTGACAAAAAAAGAACATTAATATAACTTTATCTCTTCTCATATTCAAAGTAAAGCTTAATATCTTACCATAAAGTTGTACTGATATAATAAAATCATAAATATATTTTACAAAAGCCATTTATTTTTTCTAACAGCAATTGATTTGGCTATTATAAACTATTAATTGATATTTGGCCTATTACTTAATATAGATTTTTAGACAAAAATTGATATTTATCCAAAGTAGACAAATTGTTATAATTCATTTGTATACATACTTTTATATTTCCTATAAACTTATGTATATACCCCATAACAATATATATATCCTTCTATAGCCCTTTTATGAGAAAAAATTATATATGAGTCACATGTTTTATTCTCATGATTTTCCCCCCATGTCAGTACAAATAATTAAATCGTGTGCTATACCCACTATTTATCAAGTACTAAAATTAAGTCTTAATTTACATATTGATATATGGGTACATACATATATCAGAGCTTTCAATTACTTATGATATTTAGACATTTTTAAAATATAAATTTGATTTCAAAATTAAAAGAAAAATATACACATGTGACTATTAATTTCTTCTCAGGCTTTCAAGTTACAATTGTCTTAACATAAAAAACAGCAAAATATTAATTGGTTATTGTCTATATTATATTGCTATATTTAATGTTCCTAATCAGATTAAAGCAGATTATGGAACTGACTATTATAATCAAGCATTTGAGACATTTTGTCAACAATTTAATGTCACCATATTACTGAGATAATTTATAATTCTCAGAGACAATAAATTACCCAATGTGCACTTTGCACTTTGAGAATTTGATTTTTTAATATTAAAAGGAGGGGGAATATGTACTCCACTCCAAGTTACCTCCAAAAGCATATTTTGCTTTTTGCTTGTTTTAAAAAGCATATTTCATTTTTTGATTGTTTTGAAAAACATATTTCATTTTTTGCCTGTTTTAAGGCATGCTTTGCTTTTTCTTGTTTTAAAAGGCATATTTTGCTTTTTTCTTGTTTATAATATATATATATATATATATATATATATATATATATTTGCAATCTGACGCTAAAGGTCAGTCTGAAACTGATCACCATTGGCATCCACACATTTTCAATTTTTATGCCATGATAAAATGGCATGTCACTCCACTTACTAACACATATGATTTTAACCCCACTTTAATCTGGGGAAGAGACTCTGTTTGTGCTGGAACAAAATGGCTGCCTGAAACACAAGTGGATACAGATCTAATATCTTTTTAATAAACATGTTTTTATACTAAAAATATTGGCTAAACATTTTATTAGCCAACAAAGTTACTTGGCTGAAATAGCCTCCACCTTTTTCTAAGAGTTAACAGCAGCTTCCCTTAGAGGCCAAGCCTTGGGCCTAAACGTTGCTAATTTGCAACTAAAGTGCTTGAGATATCCTCAAGTTAATGTTACTTTTAAACTTTTGATTTTTTAACTCAAGCAAACTCATTCCCAGAGTACAAAGACAATCAAAATTCTCAAAATTTGCTCACTCTTGGAGCCCTCTTTATCTAAAAAGCAAGCTCAATCTCGGAGCTTCTATCCTGGAAGTTACTTATTTATTGACAACTAAATTGAAGACCTATTCTCAAGGCAAAGCTGTTGAAAAGGCTCCTAGCTTGGGAGCTGCTATTTTACAACTCAATTAGGTGTCTATGCCCAGCTGCCCATCAGCAAACTTCGCTGCTTCACATAGACTTCAGAAAAGGTGGCAGACTCCACACAGATTCCAGAGAGACTGTGGCAGCTCCTGGACTTTGCAGGCAATAAAGGCATGTCTTGACATTGGCTGCATGGATGGAGGGTGCATTTTGGAAACCTGTATCTTTGTTCTAGGTCTCTGTCGGTAATCAACCTAAGACAGGGACATGTGTTGAGTGGCTGTGTATTTTTGTTTAAGATAAAACAAACAAACAAACAAACAAAAACACACGTAATAAGCCCGGTTTGCAGTGTCAAACTAGTTGTATGTGATCCCTATGATGGGTAAGATACTTGCCAGTAGACATTATACTACAGGTTATATTCATCAAAGCACCATGAAAATTCCCATTCAATACTGTAATGTATGAGTATGCCTTTGTCCTGCTGTTTTCTAAATAAAAAGGGTGGAATTGTGACCCTCCTACGGCTGAGGGACCCCGCCTTGCCACAGATGACCACGCCTCTCTGCCCACCTCCTGCTAATTGCCACACCTCTCTCCAAGTTCCAGTTACGTCAGAAGTCCCACCTCCAGAGACTAAAGAAGTAGTTGCTGATTGAGCCAAGTTGCTGACGAACTTGGGGGAGGGGTTTTGCTTTACCTATTCTACCTGTTTGCTTGTAACAAAGAATACAATGAATGATGGTGGACTGATAACACACTGTAGTGTCTGGCCAGCAGCACTACTGAGGTCCGTGTGTCTGTGAGAGTTAAGCTGGGCCTGTGGAAGGAACCAGGAGGGAAGGAACACACAAGGAAGAATGCCAAGAAAATGGTTTATCAAGGCATAGTTTTACTAAGGCAGCAGGCAGAATATATATCCAGGCACAAAACAGAAACCAAAACATTACAAACTAATAAATGCATATCGTAAACACAGCAGCAGACATAGGGCACCAGAGTCCTTGGGCAGAAGTGAGCAGAAGCAGGCAGAAGGGGCTATCAGTCCGGAAAAGCTGTTTACAGTAAATAAGTGGCTTCCAGCAGAAGGCTTTGAAGACTTTGAGCAGGTCCGTATCTGCATCCCAAAGGAACTGCAAAGTTGTGGGCAAAAGTCCTGCACTGCTGGTAGCCAGGCTCATCAGCTCCAGGTGAAATTCAAGCTTATGGTTTCACAAATCTTGCTTGTTAGCATGCGATTCAAGCAGAGGGGGGGAGAGGTGACAACACACCATGTGTTGGTCTAATTTTTATGAACCCTTCTCACATTTTTGGAACCCCAAAATTATTCAGGACCTTGACCCCATTCCAGAAAACATATATGTGGCTGCTGGCAGTTACAACAAGGGCAGCTCAGCAACTTAATGTAAGGTGAACAAGTGCGTGCAAGTTGTTAGTGAAGAATAGTGTGGTAGAATAAACAAACCTATGCCATAGCTCCCACTGTTTGTGTGGATATATTTATATTCCTTCTGAACATTATCCATCTTTTCATGTGTTTGCTACAGCAAATCATTTTCACCTATATCTGCTTTGGGAAAACAATATTTCACATGTGTGTTTTAGCAAAGTATCTATATATGTGTGTGCCCCAGTAAAACATCATTTAATGTACCAAATTTCCAAAAAAATCAGAAGTTTCCACTTTAAAATTCTGCTTCAATAAATAAAGTATAGAAACAACAAAGACACCAGCATTAACATGTGGTCTCTACAAGCACATGCTCATACATGCCCATATACCCATTCATATGTACACCTACATATATAAAAAAATTACACATACATGCCATAAATCACTCCTCCACACACACACTCAAGAAGTGGGGTTAGAGGAACATAAGTAGACAAAACAACTAAGGCTGGCCATAAGTAGACAGAACAACTAAGGCTGGCTTCCTGAAATGGCATCTTCTTATTCCCAGAAGAGCCTGCTTGGAGAAAAAGCAGAAAAGCACATAGATGATCATCTAGGCCAGACCGTTACTGGAAAAGAAAGGACCCCAGGACCTATTAAATATCCAAACCAGCATCCTATAATCTGACTTCCAGTTGCAAGCTTCTCACATCCTGAATGCATAAAGTTATTAATTCATTTTTTTTGTTTTTGTTTTTTAACAAGGCTTGGTCTTCTGTCTTTCCATGGCATCCAGTTATGTGTTCATGCTAGGAAATGAACTTGGCAATCACCTAGAAAACAATGGTCATTTCCAGTACACACACAAGCATACAATAAACCAATAAAAGCATATGTATGAAAATTCTCTAAGGATTATTTTTCTTTATATTCTGACAAAGATTATGAATAAATTTTAAAAGCTGGAGAAAAGAATATTAATTAAAAAATTTCCAGGTGTTTCAATCCTTTTTGCCTTATGCTCTAATGTAAATATATTAATATTTGTTCCATATGAGAGAATTGAGACTTTTGTTTATAGTGTCACCAACAGAAAGTATAGAAACCTAGGATGGAAGAAAACCCCCTGGTTCCTTAGATTCCCTCTCCTCTACAGAGTGATGGGAAAGCTTAGATCCACAGATTTGGCATCTCAAGGTATAGACTATGTTTCACTAGGTTCTAAGCAAGTTCTTTTTATTTGTAAAGATTTTTATTATTAAATTATTATTTATTATTAAATTATTAAATTAATATTTTATTTTAAAATAAATTTTAATTATTTAATTATTGTATTATTAAGTTATTTATAAAGTTTTATTTTTAAGTTTTTTTATTTGTAAATTAGAGTTGTTAGTTCATATTATATGACAACTCATTATGAAAGTTCACTTGTGCTGTTTCACCTTCAGGGGCTGACAGAGAGCCATCATCCCCTCCAAAACTTGTCACCAAGACAAAGTTGATGAATGTAATGTAGAGGCTGACCACACAGTAGGAGCTGAATGCAAGTAGGAGAAATGATAGTGAGATTGGATACTCATCTCTAAGGGAATGTATGTATGGATACTCATCTCTAAGGGAAGTAAATATGCATTGCTTCATACTCCATGATAATTATGTTAGGCCTTCAATATCAGCACATTCTTCTATTGTACTGCCTTGTGCAGTACTTTCAAGGTGTCCCTGTAGCCAATTTCTCATGCTAAATGTGTCTCAGAAGAGAGGCTGCACCAGAAGATTGGACCTGAATGACATTGGAAATGTAACATACAGAGAAAGTAACATACAGAGATACAGACAGACAGAGGAACACTAAGAGAGAGTTCTTATATTCTTGATCCTATATAATTAGGATCAAGGATAATTATTTTCTGGGTCCTCTAATGAGAAGGACAGCTTTTAGTCAGAATAACAGAACCCAGGGATGAAGGCAGTAGAGAGTCCTTTCACAGAATGTATTTGGAAAGGCCTTGACTAGTAGTGACTTGTTAGAGATTCTAGCTGTTGTGCTTGTTGGTGATTCTTCATACTTTCAATGCCAGGTGACTGTGTGCTTCAAGCTCCTGGTAGCCACTTGAGGATTCTGGTCCCAATTTTTTCCTCTCAATGCTTCAATTTTTTTTTCATTTAGAAGACCTCAGATCATTTCTGTTCCAGCTGTTTCTTATATCTTATACTTTGAGTTAATATTGCTCTATGCATTTTTAAAATCCCATTGTATTCTCTTTCTTAGTGTTCCTCCGTATGTCTGTGTCTCTGTATGTTACTTTCTCTTCTTCCCTCTCTCAGTTTCTCACCTTTGTGTGTTTGTATATACATGATTGCATGTTGAGTTTCTCTCAAGAATCAGGGCCAAGTGTCTCTAGTTAGGCACAAGGATATGTCTGCCTCACTATTTCTTGGTTAATTAACTGCTGCTGAGGTCTTGGAGCCCCACTTAGTACAGCTTGGCTCTTGACTTGTGTGATCATTTTGGAGGCATACTAAAATCACTTGAGCAGTTTTAAAAACAGATCTACTCTTTAGTCACACCATCAGAATTATGTACAAGGTCTCACACTGCAGTTTAAAGCTATTATGCATATAGAATTGCTTTTGTAAACATCACAGAAATAAAATCACAGATCTTTGTTTGGGAAGACCTATGGCATACCTTCTTGAGAATATAATAGGATAGACTGCTCTTCCAGTCCAACCAGGGAGCTCAGGCACCAAGGTACCCCCTTTTGGAAAATACATTTTCACCTGGCCTTGGACCAGAATAAAAATCTGATCACTACAATCATTTCTCATTATATAGGATCAAGAATAATCCTGGTATGGTGTCATTGAGCACACAGCTTGATTTTTTTCATGATCTGTGTTCATGAATTTCTAACCTCCTGGGGACAGGTCTTTTCATATTCTAAATATTTATTACAAGAGACCTACAGTGCATACAGAAGGAGAGCACTGAACCAATTTAGAATCTCAGACTGCTTAAAAAGTCTGACTTGCTTGGCCCCGTGAAGGTTCTATGCCCCAGTGTAGGGGAATGCCAGGGAAAGGAAGCAGGAGAGGGTGGGTTGTTGAGCAGGGGGAAGGGGGAAGGAGCAGGAGTTTTTTTTTGTTTCATTTTTATTTTATTTTATTTTATTTTTATTTTTATTTATTTTTTGAAGGGAGACTGGGAAAGAAGATATTATATGACATGAAAATAAAGAAAATAATTATTAAAAAAAAGTTGGCTTGTTTTAGAAACTGCCAGTCAGGCACAGAAATATTTGTGAAGTGGCTGTTTGTGCCTTTCTTTGTTTCTAGACTGTAGAACATGCAGCTTTCCTTGTGTACTTTCTTCTTCATAACCAATAGCATGCCTTGGAACAATGTGATTAAATTTTGCTAAATGTTAAAGAGACTGTTACCCTCACATTATTGCTTGCCATCCTGAGAAGCCCCCCAAAAAGCAATTGACACATTGAGCTTAGTAACTAGCAGCTCTGGTCCTCTGGAACCTACATAGGGTTTTACAGAGCTAATTTTTATTGAAAAGGTAGAGAGTTTGTTCTTTCTTTGTTTGTCGTGTCCTACCTTCAGTTTATTTACCCCATTCCTTTTGATTTCATATTTCTTTGGGAGGGAACATGAGTGTTATGACCTGAAGAGAATGTTGTGGTCCATTGGCTTTTCAGTTTTCCTTGAGCTTCAATCATCCTCCTTCTACTTCCTACTTATAAGCAGAAAAAGTAGGAGGAACACAATGGCCAATGAGGACATCTTTAGTCTGAACTCATGGCTTCCTACATGCTATGCAGCAACCATGTCAACTTACCTATGTCAACTCTATTGTGCTACACTTTCCTATGCCATTAAATATTGTTTTTTTTTCCAGAAAGAAACTCACTGTTTTAGTCAGTAGTATCTATCTTGCTTTGGTATATTTGATGCAGAGAAGAGAACACCTCACTCAGACTAAGGATTTTCTCTTTTGATATCTCCACTACTTCAGTTTCCTCTGACAACAGTATTCCACACTGTTGCCAGCATCATCATGGCTGAATTATCTATTTGGTAAGGCAACTTGGAGCAACTTTCAAAGGCTAAATGTATGACTCATTCACTGTATCACTAACACACATTACACATTTCAACCAGCCCCACATGGTCTTCCTGGATGAGCTTTCATCCACTTGTATATGATGAAGCAGGTCCATTTTCCTCCTTTGAATTGATCCTGGTGTATATTCTCAGTAGTATTTAATTGACGTTTTTGATGAATAGCAGCATTTTGAGAAAGGGATGAGAAATTCCTCATCAGGCTTTGGTGAGTAAGACTCAGTTCCTGATGTTTTAAGAGCAAAGGTGTTTCCATTCAAGCCAAGAGAAATCTCTGTCTTTAGAAAGAGTTTCACAATAACCATGTCCATGGAGAATACCTTGGAAAGGGCACTTCAATTTCTCTTCAGCATAGAAAGAACATTAACTGAGAGTCAAAGGCCATTACACATGACATCAGCAGTACCATCTCCGGAAATTCTATTGTACCCTGGGGAGCCATTGGCACCTCCTGTGATGTCTCCAGTGTTATAGCTACAACAACAGCTTTTATGGTTTTCAAATAGTGCCTATTGGATACATCCATATAAATGTTGGGAAGACTGATGAGTCTACTTAGAAAGAATCTGGAGTATAGAGAGATGAGAGTGAGGCAGAAGAAACCTTGTATTCCATCTCAATGTTAACCAACAAGAACGATGTGGTATTGGACAAGGCTGATTGATGCCTGAACAGGAATATGGAGCTTCCTGAAGGAGATGCCCTTGGACTGGGCTTTCCAACAATGAGGCACAATAATTGCAGACACCATGAAGAAAATGGATTTCTCTGTCTCTCATAATCCCTGAAAGTCACAGATTCTAAAATATTTGTTTGCCCATTCCCAAATACAGAACTGACAAGTCCAAGGCTATTGTTCTGCAAATTTTGACTCTTACTGTTACCAAACACTGGAGTAGAACTTAAGTAGTCCCACAAGGGTTCAGGCATTTCTCTATTGCAGCCAATTATTATAGACAATGAACCAAAATAGACACTGCATACTTTTGACTACCTCTATTTTTTTTGTTATTCAGTGGTGTGGATTGATTGGTCTATAGACCATGCTCTTCCTCTGCATGACTTTTTAATCAATATTCTTGGCCCTAGAAGGAGAAACCAGTAGATTAGTGTCTTTATACTCCTTGCTTCAGAAAGCATGCCATGAAACTTCTGAAGAGAAGTTTTCTGGTGAAGTTAGGACTAAGCTTGAAGAGGCATTTCTTTGGTTTCCTGAAGCCCATATAGTAAGGACTAGTAAAAGTAAAGAACTAGCTGCTTAGATCCCTACTTCTCTGTAGAGGCATGCAAGAGCTAAAATCCACAGTGCAAGTAGATTGAGCCTGGGCCATTAACTATGGGGATGTTACTGGTTTCAAACATGTTCTCTTTTTGTCTGGAAATCAGGGTAATCTGTTCATCCTCTATGCCTTCATATGCCTCTATGCATGCAAGTTAACTTCTATTTTCCAGCCTACAGTGGTATTTGGACAGCCACCATACCACATACACTTCCTTGTCAAAAAGCAGCTGAAGAAAGAAATGGAGGTGCTGACAACATACATCTGGTGTTCTCAAATGCTACTCAAAGGAGAGGCAGAATGAGAAACTTGGATAAGAGTAACATCAGAATTAAACCTTCTGCTTTCTCCAAATGTAAAACAATAGCTTATGTTCTGAGTGACAGAACTCAGTGCTTGAGGCAATGGAGTTTACTTTCCTAGGATGTATTTTGAAAACCTGAACAGTGACTTGTCATATTCTAGCTAGTATGTCTTGATGGTGACTTTGTATTTCTTTCCAGGTGCTTGGTAACTCAAAGCTATGGTAGCATTTCAAGATGTTTGGGTCCACTCCATCTCACTGCTTGTCAGGAAGGCCTCATGTCAATAGTGTTCCTCCTGTTCTCTGTGCCTTATGCTCTTAGATAATATTGTTTCATGGATTTATTCTCTGTCCAATTCTCTCTGTCTCTCTGTCTCTCTCTGTGTATGTGTGTGTTTATCTGTATCTTTCTCTGTCTCTCATTCTTTCTAAACTTCATCCTGTCTTCTTTTTCTCCTCTCTCTTTGTGCATACATATTTATGTTTGTGTACCCTTTGAATTTATGGGATCTAGGAGTCTGCATTTTGGTCTGAGGATATGTCTCTTTCACAGTTTCGAGTTGCTGAAGTCTGAGGCCTCATCTTTTTTTTTTCCTTTTTTTTCCTTTTTTTCTTTTTTCTTTTATAATGAACAAATAAAAACAACTAGAACAAACCCCTGTTACCTCCCCCCTCCCCATGTCTGCCACCCCACCCTCTCCCACTTACCAGCCCTGTCATTCCCCTACATTGAGGCACAGAACCTTCACAGTGCCAAGGGCCTCTCCTCTCCTTGATGACTGACTTTGCAATCCTCTACTATACACATGCTGCCAGCACATTCAGTCCCACCATGTATAGTCCTTGGTTGGTGGTTGAATCCCTGGGAGCTCTGAGGGCATTGGTCAGTCCATATTGTTGTTCGTCCCAAGAGGCTGCAAACCCTTCAACTCCATTACTTCTTTCTCTAA
>JADRCC010304205.1:0-11364 GCA_019843855.1 Hylomyscus alleni | reverse complement strand
TTTTTTTTTTTTTTTTTTTTTTTTTTTTTTTTTTTTTTTTTTTTTGGCTTTTTCAAGACAGGGTTTCTCTATGTAACCCTGGCTGTCCTGGAACTCACTCTGTAGACCAGGCTGGCCTCGATCTCAGAAATCCGCCTGCCTCTGCCTCCCGAGTGCTGGGATTAAAGGCGTGCGCCACCACCGCCCGGCCCCAAACTCTCTTGAATAAATAGATTTTAAATCCATCCTTCTGAGTTTTCGACTTGCTTTTCTCAAGTCCAGGTGCATGTTTCTGACTCTAGTGTGAGGTCTCAGGTAACAGCACCACTCCTCTTGACTTGTTTCTATCCCTCTAACTGGATTTTCATCTAAATTAGTCTAGAGGTGTTTTTCTGTTATCTTTTAACTAAATTAACAACCTTAGCTTCTAGAGCCTTTTCATTTAAACTTTTGGATTTTTTTCCTTTGTGTATCATGTGTTCCTCTAGTGTACCATGAACTTTTCTTGTTTTTCATGTGCTCTTTAACTTTTAGGACTGAGCTGGAAGACATTTACAAAGATTTGGACTGAACTCATTAGAAGATTTATAGCATCGTCCTAGTAAAAGCCTGATGACAGCATTTTGAGTATTTTACTCATTTTGATAAAAATGTTCAAGTGTTTTACATAGTATTATTACAAATAGAAAATGTTCCTAAGTATCTGCAATAAGACTCTACTGAGTTCCAGAATGTTGCCACTTTTACAAAGGAAGCTAAATCTCTGTTAAGATCCGGAAACTCAGAAATTAGTTTGGATAGCTGATATTTCTATTTGGTCAAAATAGACAAGACCAGGAGCATTTGATGATGACAGAGTTGGCAGAAAAGTATAAAGAATATATCCATTATCCATTATGTTTTGCTATTCTTGGATTCATGTTTGTGTTTATTGCATTCTTGGGTTACTGTTACTGCACAATAGTAAAGAGCTGCCAGCTCTCATGCTTTACAGCACTGCCCTTCATTGTTTTCTATGGTTTGGTCTTATTTACAGGACCTCCTCCTATCCCTGCAGAACCTGTTGTTACACCTGAAGCAGCATATGTTTCAAAAGTACAATATGGTAGGTAAAGTTCTGCTTAGAAAATTAACCCCTTGAAAAATTAAAATGCACAGATACGAAGATATACCTTAACATTTTATTCAGACTATTCATACTTGTATTAAAAGAGAAGTCTCTCCTTAAAAATTGCTTGTAGGAAGAGAAATGAGATTGGAGAAGAAAGATTTAAAAAGGGATTTAAGCCAATTCCGATGGTATGGCTATATATAAATCCTAGCTGTTCTGTGAACTATGGCAGGAGGCTAGAAGATTCAAGGCTTGGCACTCCATCAAACAGCCTGTCTGTCAGTTTAGTGAGTCTTGTCTAAAAACATAAGAGGGATCTTAGGCATAGCTTGGTAGTAGAATACTTGCCTACACGGTGTAAGAACTTTGGCTCAGTTGTCAGAATGACACAAAATAGTTGGGAGGGCATGTCCTTTTAATAAGGAGGTAGATTAATAGGGCATGTACATGTTATACATATATACATGCAGACAAAAGTAGGAAAATACATCTTTAAAAATCATATATATGTGTGTGTGTATATATATCCAGTTGAATTTATATGTGACCAAAGACTAATTTTAATTTCTTCATTTTAAAAATTGCTATTAAAGCAATTACCTCATCAAATTATCATGAGGATTGGGTTGATAGGCATAAAGTACATGAGTAACTGACACACAACAAATCCTCATTAAATTAGAACTTTCATTGTTTTATTGTGACTCTATCACATTCAGTATTGTATAGCAGTGTGTCCTTGACTGGTACACCATCATCTCCCAGAAGGCGGGACATTCTTAATTTGTCTGTTGATGAAATTTGAGAGATACTTCAGAGTTTATGGTGTTTGTAAAGTGAAAAGTTTCCCTTTCACTGTCTTCAGTTAGTCAGGCTTGTGTTTTTTTAGTCAACCTTACTGTTGTATTCATCTTCCTAAGACAGACAAAGATCTTAAGATGTTTTTGCATGGACAGACAGGGAAAATAGGCATATTCAAAGGACAAAATCCAACAAAGAGATAGGTATAGCCACTTGACCTCAAAGGTATAAGGATTCATGAATAGCCTCAAGGGCTCAGTCTACATGGGTTATTGCATAATGTTGGAAAAAGTTTTAGTCTCTATAGATGTATGTAATGACCAAGGGGTTAAATTTCAAACAATAATCTAGATCACATTACCCTGGGAAAACGGGTTATAGTATAAGAGTGAGAAAGGATACAGTTTAAAATATATTATAAAAATAAAGTCCAGTTTGGGAAGTTGAGTTTTGGAGCCAAGTGTCAGAAAAAGGGGAGCAAACAAATGTATGATGTTAAAATAGGAATCAAATGTTAAAGCTTTTGAAAAATAAAATTTGAGACCCACAAAAAATTTACTGAGTACTTTGTGTTGGGCCAGTTATCAAGGTGGTCAGTAGTTGACAGCCTATCTACTTCACAGAATATTTTAGTGGACTACATCTGCATGAGAATAGTATTATGTTGTGTCTGAAAATAGATCCAGGTTATTCATGACAATGGGGTTCACTTGAAATTAGCAACTTTGACTTATAGTCAAAGAAGTGGTATAGTAAGACTGGAGAGGTGGTTCAGTAGTTAAGGTCTCCTACTGCTGCTAGAGGACCTCCATTCAGTTCCCAGCACTCAGAGCAGGCCACTCACAACTGCCTGTAACTCCAGTTCCAGGAGGATTTGACATCTCTGATTCCTACGGGTACCTGCACTCACATACACACCCCGCACCCACACATACACTTATACATACACGTGATAAATATGCTCTGGGAGGATTTGACATCTTTAGTTCCTATGGGCACCTGCACTTACATATGCACCACAATCAAGTAGGCTTTATCTCAGGGATGCAAAGTTGGTTCAATATACGAAAATCCATTAATGTAATCCACTATATAAACAAACTCAAAGAAAAAAAATCACATGATCATTTTCTTAGATGCAGAAAAAGCATTTGACAAAATACAACACCCCTTCATGTTAAAAGTATTGGAGAGATCAGGAATTCAAGGCCCATACCTAAACATAATAAAAGCAATTTACTGCAAACCAACAACCAATATCAAATGGAGACACACTTGAAGCAACTCCCCTAAAATCAGGGCCAAGACAAGGATGCCCTCTCTCCCCTTATCTGTTCAATATAGAACTGGAAATGCTAGCTAGAACAATAAGACAACAAAAAGACAGCAAGGGGATACAAATTGGCAAAGAAGGAATAAAAGTATCAATATTTGCAGATGATTTGATAGAATACATAAACGACCCCAAAATTCTACCACAGAACTTCTCCAGCTGATAAACTTCAGCAAATGGGCCGGATATAAAATCAACTCAAATCACTAGCCTTCCTTTATACAAATGATAAACAGGTTCAGAAAGAAAATAGGGAAACAACTCCCTTCACAATAGCCACAAATAATATAAAATATCTTGGGGTAACTCTAACCAAACAAGTGAAAGACTTGTACAACAATAACTTTAAGTCTCTCAAGAAAGAAATTGAAGATGTCAGAAAATAGAGACATCTCCCATGCTCATGGACTGGCAGAATTAACATAGTAAAAATGGCCATCCTACCAAGGGCAATCTACAGGTTCAGTGCAATCCCCATCAAAATCCCAACACAATTCTTCAAAGACATGGAAAGAGCAATTCTCAAATTCATCTGGAAAGGCAAAAAACAAAACAAAACAAAACAAAACAAAAAACAAAAAACGAAAAAGAAAACAAACAAAAAAACCAGAATAGCCAAAACAATTCTTAGCAATAAAAGAACAGCTGGGGAAATCACCATCCCTGACCTCAAGCTTTACTACAGAGCAATAGTGATAAAAAATTGCATGTATTGGTACAGAGACAGACCCATTGATCAATGGAATAGAATTGAAGACCCAGAAATAGAACCACACACCCAAAGGCACTTGATCTTTGACAAAGATGCCAAAAATATACAATGGAAAAAAGAAAGCATCTTCAATAAATGGTGCTGGTCTAACTGATTGACTGTATGTAGAAAAATGAAAATAGATCCATATTTGTCACTTTGCACAAAGCTCAAGTCCAAGTGGATCAAAGACCTCAACATAAAACCAGATACACTGAATCTAATAGAAGAAAAAGTGGGAAGGAGCCTTGGACTCATTGATACAGGGGGAAATTTACTAAGCAGAACTCCAATGGCCCATGCTCTAAGATTAGGAATTGATAAATGAGACCTTGTGAAACTGGGAAGTGTCTGTAAGGCAAAGAACATAGTCAACCTACAGATTGGGAAAAAACTCCACTAACCCTACATGTGATAGAGGGCTAATATCCAAAATATATAACAAACTCAAGAAGCTAACCACCAAAAAAACCAAACAACCCAATCAAAAAGTGGGATATAGAACTAAACTGAGAATTCACAACAGAGGAATCTCGAATGACTGAGAAGCACCTAGAGAAATGTTCAAAGTCCTTAGTGATCAGAGAAATGCAAATCAAAACAACCCTGTGATTCCACCTTATACCAATCAGAATGGCTAAGATCAAAACCTTAGGTGACAGCACATATTTTGTTAATTTGGATGGTGCCTCTGGGCCTTTAAGTTAGTTTGGCTATGGGTTTATCCATCTTGTTGATTCCTTCAAAGAACCAGCTTTTGGTTTTGTTGATTCTTTGTATTGTTATTTCTTTCTATTTGGTTGATTTCTGCCCTGAGTTTGACTATTTCCTGCTGTCTACTACTCTTGGGTGAGTTTGCTTCTTTTTGTGCTAGAGTTTTCAGGTGTGCTGTTAAGTTGTTAGTATAAGATCTCTGCAGGTTCTTTACCAGGGCTCTTTGTGCTATGAATTTTCCTCTTAGCATTGCTTTCATTGTGTCCCATAAGTTTAGGTATGTTGTGCCTTCATTTTCATAAAATTCTAAAGTATTTCATTTCTTTCTCTATTTCTTCCTTGACCAAGTTATCATTGAATGGGGATTTGTTCAGCTTCCATGTGTATGTGGGCTTTCTGTTGTTTTTATTTCTATTGAAGACCAGGCTTAGTCCATGGTGATCTAATAGAATGCATGGAATTATGTTTCTCTGTATCTGTTGAGGGTTGGTTGTTTTGTGAGCAATTATATTGACAGTTTTGGAGAAGGTACCATGAGGTGCTGAGAAGAAGGTTTATTCTTTTGTTTTAGGGTGAAATGTTCTGTAGATATCTGTTAAATCCATTTGGTTCATAACTTCCGTTAGTCTCACTGTGTCCTGGTTTAGTTTCTGTTTCAATGACCTGCCCATTGATGAGAGTGGGGAGTTGAAGTCTCCCACTATTATTGTGTGAGCTTCAGTGCGTGTTTGGAGCTTTAGTAAAGTTTCTTTCATGAATGTGGGTGTCCTTGCTCAGAATTGAGACTTTCTCTTGGTGGATTTTTCCCCTTGATGAATATGAAGTGTCCTTCCTTATCACTCTTTTTTTTTTGATATTTCTTTACCTTATCACTCTTGATAACTTTTGGTTGAAAGTCTATTTTATTGGATATTAGGATGGCAGTTCCAGCTTGTTTCCTGGGACCATTTGCTTGGAAAACCTTTTTCCATCCTTTTACTCTGAGATAATGTTTGTCTTTGTTTTTGAGGTGTGTTTCTTGGATGCAGAATGATGCTGGGTCTTGTTTGCATATCCAGGCTGTTAGCTTATGTCTTTTTATAGGTGAGTTGAGTCAGTTAATATTGAGAGATACTAAAGAGAGAATTGTTGGTTCCTGCTATGTTTGTTTTTGTAGGTGGCTTTATGTGCTTGTAGTTCTCTCCTTTTGGCTTTGTTGTGAGATGCTTAATATCTTGTCTTTTCTTCGGTGCAGGTACCTTCCTTGTGTTGGAGTTTTCCTTCTAGGATCCTCTGTAGGGCTGGATTGGTAAATAGATACTGTTTGAATTTGCTTTTGTCCCAGAATATTTTGGTTTCTCCATCAATGGTGATTGAGAGTTTTGTTGGATATAGTAGCCTGGGCTGGCATTTGTGTTCTCTTAGAGTCTGCGTGACCTCTGACCAGGCGCTTCAGGCTTTCATAGTCTCTGTTAAGTCTGGTGTAATTCTGATAGGTCTACCTTTGTATGTTACTTGGCCCTTTCCCCTTGCAACTTTTAATATTGTACAGTATTTTACAGCAAAAAAAAAAAATTCCCTATGTCTCAGATGAGTTTGAGAATCATATCTGACTGAGTTCTACAAACATAAACAATGATGTTCAGATAGTAAGGTTAGTATTGACATACCATTCATAAGAATCTTGTCACTCCAAGAGCTCTGTAATTTGTATTCTTTTACAACTGAATATAACCATAACAAAAAGTGGACATATCTCTATAAATCACTAACTAATATAACTGCAAAATGACACATCTCTTAGAAAAATGACAATCATCTTCAAATTCATCCTGATTTTTATTTTTCCTAGAAGGGAGACAAGTCCAGTATGCCAAGATTTCACAGCTTGTTAAAGAAACATTTGGTCAACTAATTTCTAGTCACTCACAATATCTGAAATGTAGCAGTTCATTGGCTGCTTTCATTATTGAAAGAGGTAAGTCCATATATTTGGTATTTGTTACTCTACCAAAAAATTAATACCTTAGTGATTTGAACCATACTGTATATTTTATGTTCTGCTTCTGTAGACAGTGATTTTACATTGATTTGAAGTGATCTTTTCTGATAGGCGAGTCGTTAAATTCAAAGCTTCTCAAAGGTAAAGACAAAATGAACTGACCAGGAGCCAACAGAAAGCTGCAGAATAGTGAAGGGCCTAACATTTAAACCTTTCCCCACCAGAAGCTATGCCTTCTCCACATTGACCCTCATTATAGCACACACCAAAGAGAGAACAATACAAATTAATGTCTTTATTTTCAAATAAGAAAACATCAAAATATGAAAGAGTATGTTCCTGTGGACCTTTTGATGTTTCAGTTCTATTTTAACTTTATCTTGCCTTTTAATGTTTAGAGTTTGAATTTTGTATTAGAGATGTTGATAAAACAATTTTTGGTATTTGATATATTTTTAAGAAATATTTATGATCCATATGAGAAGAGAAGATAAATGTGTGTGTATACATATATATGTATGTATATGTATATATATTTATAATATAATAATATATCTCATATATCTTATATGTGCTTATACATATGTGTGTGTGTATGTGTAAGATGATAAAAATGAAAAACTACTTTTAACCATGCAAACATGTGAGAATGTGGACATGTTAGCACATTCTTTTGTAATTGCAGAACTCAGAATATGAGACAGGGGGATCATAATGTAAGAATCAGCCTGGAATTGCATAATTAGACCCTGTTTCAAAAAACAAATTATGAGAATTCATAGATCACTGAATAAAAACCTTCTGCATCAGGCGAGACTTAAGCTAAAACCTTAAATGCTAGTAGTTTCCCTGAAGAGGAGAGAAATTATTTTTAGACAGAGGAAGGCATTAGGAACAAATGTGGAGGAAAATATTTATTGGGGCAACAAGGAGATGAATTTATTAACAATACATGGTAGTATATATACAGAAGTAAAATAAAATATATTTAAATTGGTAAGATATGGTATTTGACTACTTAAAAGCCAGTCAAAATTAGATTTAATAAGATTAATAATGCAAAAGATATTAGATATGAGATAACCACAGTTGAAGATGATGCACTGGAATTTCTGTGTAAGAACTGGGAACATGAATAGAAATAGAAAAATCTGTATTTAAATCGATAATGTGCAGGTGCTAACAATATACTAGTATAAGTAAAAATCATCACTTCAAGTTCATATAGTAGAATGGTGAGTGACTTGCATGTGCACTGAAATTCTGGAAGATGTCATGAAGTTGTATGAAGAATATAAGAGGGAATTAAAATGTTTTAGGAAATACAAGTGTGTATGTGCGCTAGTGAAATCTGAGGGAAGCCAAGTGGACATTCCTGCAGTAACTCACATGGATTCCTAGACTGCATTACCTTGCTTCCTTGCCTTATTGTTTTAGTTAGGTTGTAAGAAGCTAACTAGAAAATGGACGGATCTTGGAAAGTACTTATTAAGTGAGCTGATACAGGCCCCCAAAGAAAATCACATTCTCTGTCTTACACAGATTTTAACTTATAGTGTTGGCATGTGTGTCGATAAGTGGAGTGGGTACAGGTTGTGAAGCTAGGTAGGAAACGAGTTGGTATTAAGGAAGGGGAGTAGGAACAAAAGGCTACATGGGATAGAAAAGCAGAAAGAGCCTGTTGAGGTACAGGAGGGGACCCAAGGAGGAAAAGCAAAAGCAAAATTTGATAACTGCTAAAATAAATGAATAGAAAGATAAATGAGGAGAAATAAATGAGGAGAAATCTTCTGGATTTAGCATTCCATTCATGTAAATAGGCCCTTGTCAGTCGTGTACTGCGGGACTTATCATTGATGTCAATTCTGTAGACATTTCACAACATAAACACAGACATATGCATACATCACATAAATAAAAATAAAATATTTTTTAGATGAGGATAAAGGTAGAGCTTGAACATAGAAAGGGAAGCTAACTAACAACTTGCTGCTGTTTCAGCTGGACATCATGAAGTTGTGGCTATAGGCACAGGCGAATACAACTACAGCCAGTGCATCAAGCCGAATGGAAGGGTGCTGCATGATACTCATGCAGTTGTTACAGCAAGAAGGTCTCTCCTTAGGTAAGGTAAAGGATGTGTTAATGCCTTCAGTAGTAACTACATAGGAATTTTCCTGTGTTCAAGTGGAACGTTACTCATAACAGAGCAAAGAGTATCAACCTCTAATCCAAGTCATTTTATATTCTTAAGTTGGGGTAACATCGCCAGGGTAATTATAGTGTATTGTGTATGTTTTGGTGACTTCTTGAGAACTAACTTTTAAGAGCACTACAAGATAGCTGGTGAAATGACTCCGAAGGTGAGAGCACTGACTGCTCTTCTGAAGGTCTTGAGTTCAATTCCCAGCAACCATATGGAGGCTCAGATCTGGTGTCCTCTTCTGGCATGAAGGCATATGTGCAGGCAGAATACTACAAAATAAATAAATAAATAAATAAATAAATAATTATTTTTAATTATTCTTTTTTTACAGTCCAGTCGTTATCTCCCTCCCGGTCTGCCCTCATCCCATACCTCCTCCCCCATCTCCAAGAGGATGTCCCCACTCCCCACCCCTATCCCACCAGCCCTCCCTACTCCCTGGGGCCCAAGTCTCTTGAGGGCTAGGTGCATCTTCTTTCACTGGTGCCAGACCCAGCAGTCCTCTGCTGTATATGTGTTGGGGCCTCACATCAGCTAGTGTCTGCTACCTGGTTGGTGGCTCAGTGTCTGAGAGATCTCCTGGGTCCAGGTTAGTTGAGACTGCTGGTCTTCCTATGGGGCTTCTTTCCTCCTCAGCCTCTTCCAACCTTTTCCTAATTCAACCACAGGTGTCCCAGCTTCTGTTTTGATTGGGTACAAGTATATGCATCTGACCCTTTCAACTGCTCGTTAAGCCTCTGGGAGGGCAGCCACACTAGGCTCCTGTCTGTAAGCACACCATAGCGTCAGTAATAGCGTCAGGCCTTGGAGCCTCCCCTTGAGATGGATCCCAATCTGAGCCTGTCACTGGACCTCCTTTCCCTCAGGCTTTTCTCCATTTTTGTCCCTGCAGTTCTTTTAGACAAAAACAATTCTTGGTCAGAGTTTTTGTCTGTGGGATGTCAACCCCATCCCTCCACTTGATGCCCTGTCCTTCTACTGGAGGTGGACTGTACAAGTTCCCTCTCTCCACTGTAGGGCCTTTTGTCTAATGTCCCTTCCTTTGAGTCCTGATACTCTCTCACATCTGAGGTCTCTGGTACATTCTAGAGAGTCCCCCCAACTCCTCCCTGCTGAGGTTGCCTGTTTCCATTCTTTCTGCTGGTCCTCAGGGCTCCAGTCCTGTTTCCCCTGCACCCGATACCTGATCATCTTCCCCTTTTCCCCTACCCTCTCCCAGTCAGGTCCCCTCCCCCCAATTAACTGCCTTCTTCTCCCTCCCAAGTGGGATTGAGGCATCCTCATGTGGGCCCTTTGGCTTGTTAACCTTGAGTTCTGAGGATTGTATCCTGGGTATTCTGTATTTATTGGCTAATATCCACTTAGTAGTGAGTATATAACATGCATGTCCTTTTTGGGTCTGAGTTACCTCACTCAGATATAAATCTTTTTAAAAAGAGCACTTCAAGATATTTTAAAGTTAGAAATATTATCATTAAATGATTAAAGATATTGGAAAGTATAACATTATGTTAACACAAAGTAAACTTGATCCTATTTCACATCTAAATTAGATATACTTATTCAAATATAGCACCAGAAAAGCCCAGGTTTCCAGTTATAAATTCCTCCAGTACTCTACTATTATTCAGCAGAGTATAAGTGGTGTATCATTTGCTTTGGAACCCATTTGGGGTTCAATGATTTCTCCACAGGGGCCATTGATCAGATATCCTGGAATTTACATTACAATTCAGAACAGTAGCAAAATTCCATTTATGAAGTAGCAACAAAATAACTTTATGGTTGTTCCTCACAACATTGGAACTGTATTAAAGGGTCACAGCATTAGGAAGGTGAGACCATTGCTCTAGACTGATATATCAAAAGAGAAGAAAAGAGCTGAAGTCAGGTTCCTCTTTTTTTTTTTTTTCCAAACTGATCAACAATTCTGCTCTTCACAAGAGGAAGAAGTAGCAGGAGGTTCAAAACAGCCCAGAATGTTTCTGTGTATAAAAGCATGAAGAGTGGGAATTGAAAGTTACTTCCCATAATATGCATCAGCCTTTGATTCTCTTAAACCATTAAACTTCTCACAGATTTTCATTATAGCAAATATTAAATTAAGTTGCCCGGCATTATCTGACTTTCTTAATGCTACCTTTAAAGTGTGACGTTTTTCTCATGCTTGGCATTTTTATACACTTTGTACAACCCCTAATGTTCCCTGTGCTGTATCTGTGCTCTTGGGGTTTTGTTCAACAGCACTAAGAAACAATGTTGTGATGGTGATAGTAGTAAAATTGGAGGAATTTAATTTAATAGGGACAAGGGCAACAAGTTGACTCTTCAGAACTCTCTCAGGAAGAAAGAAGGAACCTGGAGAAGCGGGTCCTTTGCAAGATATGATAGAAACTCAGATGTGCAGTGCAGAATAGTAATGAAGCAGCGGTGCTTTAATATGAGCTACAGGGCAGTCCAGTGTGAGGACTTTAATGTGAGCTACAGG